>CAUYON010055669.1:0-75635 GCA_963573935.1 Arctocebus calabarensis
AAAATACATTACTGGGACCTGATCAAACTAAAAAGCTTCTACACAGCCAAGAACACAGAAAGTAAAGCAAGAAGACGGCCCTCAGAATGGGAGAAGATATTTGTAGGTTATGTCTCTGACAAAGGTTTAATAACCAGAATCCACAGAGAACTCAAATGTATTAGCAAGAAAAGAACAAGTGATCCTATCTCAAGGTGGGCAAAGGATTTGAAGAGAAACTTCTCTGAAGAAGACAGATGCACAGTGTACAGATACATGAAAAAATGTTCACCATCCTTAATCATGAGAGAAATGCAAATCAAAACCACTCTGAGACATCATCTAACTCCAGTAAGATTAGCCCACATCACAAAATCCCCAAACCATAGATGTTGGCATGGATGTGGAGAAAAGGGAACACTTCAACACTGCTAGTGGGAATGTAAACTAATATGTTCCTTTTAGAAAGATGTTTGGAGAACCCTTAGGGATCTAAAAATAGACCTGCCAGTTGACCCTTCGATTCCTCTACTACGTATATATCCAGAAGACCAAAAATCACTTTATAACAAAGATATTTGCACCAGAATGTTTATTGCAGCCCAATTCATAATTGCCTAAATCATGGAAGAAGCCCAAGTGCCCATCAATTTATGAATGGATTAATAAATTGTGGTATATGTACACTGTGGAATATTAAGTAGCCTTAAAAAAGATGGAGACTTTACCTCTTTCACGTTTACATGGATGGAGCTGGAACATATTCTTCTTAGCAAAGTATCTCAAGAATGGAAGAAAAAGTATCCAATGTACTCAGCCCTACTATGAAACTAATTTATAAACACCCACACTTCCATATGAATGCTATAACCCAACTACAGCCCACGTTGAAGGGGAAAGTGGTGGGGGTGGGAAGATGGGAGGATGGGTGGAGGGAGGGTAATTGGTGGGATCACACCTATGGTGCATTTTACAAGGGTACATTTTAAATCTACTAAGTGTAGAATATAAATGTCTTAACACAATAACTAAGAAAATGCGGTGAAGACTATGTTGCCCAGTTTCATGAAAGTATTTCAAATTGTACATAAAACCAGCACATTGTACCCCATAATTGCATCAATGTACACAGCTACAATTTATTAAAAAAATTAATAATTCTGGTTAAATGGAAATGCCCAAGTTAGGTAATGTTGCTCACTCGCTTTCAACTGCACCAATCACTATGTCAACTGCCTCTGTTCTCCCCTCTGCTAACCTCCTGCTCCAGTTGGGATTTGGAACCTTTAAGACAGCCTGGGGCAGTCCCTCAAAGCCCTGCCCAGAAGGTGTGGTCCCTGCTCCAAGAGCATCAGCGTCACCTGGGAGCTTGTTAGAAATAATTCGAAGCCTCAGGCCCCACCCAGACTTGCTCAATCAGAACTCCCCCCCACACCCCCCCATACCCCCGAGGTAGGGACCAAATGAATTCCACTTTATAAATTCCTCAGGTACTTTGGAAGAATCCCATCTGGTTGCAACCACTGTGCTCGAGTCCGCAGGGCCCTTTCCACTCAAAATGTGGCCCCTGGACCAGGAGCAGCAGTATCTCCTGGCAGTCATCAGAAATGCCACCTCTCAGGGGCCAGCAGATCTCTAAGAGCCCAGGTGATTGATTCACATATCATGGTCAGAGAAAAATGGCCCAGTGTTCCTTCATTTGCTTGGTGTCACCTGCCTCCCCTAATCCTACCCTACCCATATAGACATGTTAAAAGTGATTCTTTCTCTCTCACTTTTTACCCACAGTCATTTTTTCTTTCCTCCCTTTAAAGTTGCCCAACTCAGTGCTCGATTTCAGGGGTAAGCAAGAGAAAACATCCCTCAACGTAAACCGTGGGAACTTATTAAAAAAACCTGTCCAACTCACGTGCCACCTCCGTCTGCATCAAAGCTTATTTACCATTCTTTGGTACATGTAATAACCCTTTTCCACTCTTAACCATCCAATGCCGGGACAGAAGAAAACATTTTTCCTCTTGGAAAACATATCTGAGGGAGGGGAAAAACAAACCCTCGATCTATGAGTCTGAACGGAAGCCTTCGGTGTCTGCAGAGGTGGGTGAAAGGTCTGTGCTGGCCTCTGACTTAATTTCACAGGCAATGGGGACAGCTGGGGGTTGGGGGCGATGAGGTCCCCAGCCTCAGACACATCACATCCTCATGGTCGGCTGTGAGGTGAACAAGAAAACAGTGGCACAAGCCTAATGGCGGGAGTTGCTTGTGAGTTTTGAGAGACTCCAGCAGGGCCTTGAGCTGGGGTTTAACTTCTCTAAGGCATGATAGAAACTGACAGCTCAAGGACAAGAAGCAGCCAGGCCTGTGCAGATCTGGAAGAGGGGTTCTTTCCCCAGAAGCGGATACAGCAAGTGCAAAGGCCCTGGGGCAGGAGCTGGCTGGGCCAGGTCACCAGGGCTGGCTGGACATGGAAATGTGTTTAGGCTCTTTCCCAAGTGGGATAGGAACTCAGTGAAACACGATCATATTTGCATTCCTAAAAGATAACTCTGGGCTGGGTGCAGTGGCTCATTCCTATAATCCCTAGCACTCTGGGAGGCCGAGGTGGGCAGATTGCTGCAGCTCAGGAGATGAAGAACAGCCTGAGCAATAGTGAGACCCTGTCTCTACTAAAAATAGAAAAACTGGAGGCAAGAGGATCCCTTGAGCCCAAGAACTAGAGGTTGCCATGAGCTATAATGCCATGGCACTCTAGTCAGGGCGCCAGAATAAGACTCTGTCTCAAAAATAAATAAATTAAATTAAAAGACACTGGGGGCTGTTTCTGTCTGGAGGACAGATTGGAGGAGCTTTGGGTGGAAGCGAGACTGGAAGAGGGGGCACATACTTTCCCCAACAAGCAGGGCCGTTCATGCTCCTGTGGCGTTCTCTTTGCCCACAAGGCCATTCCCACCTTCTCCATCTCCACTGA
This sequence comes from Arctocebus calabarensis, assembly GCA_963573935.1. Classification (NCBI taxonomy): domain Eukaryota; kingdom Metazoa; phylum Chordata; class Mammalia; order Primates; family Lorisidae; genus Arctocebus; species Arctocebus calabarensis. The sequence continues at coordinate 2,948 of CAUYON010055669.1, forward strand.
CACCTCCATGGGCTACACTGCCCGCCCAGCTTCATACCTACATGTGAGAATTTGCTGCCCCTTGCTCTGGCCTGGTTCCTCACCACAGGCTGCAGGACTGAGGCAACCACGACGGGTCCAAGGCCCACCGCCGCCACCACCACTGCAGTGGGGCACCCACGAAAGTGGATGAAATTCTGAAACCTCAGTTCCCTCATTTGGAAACTGGGAAAACAGTCACATGTCCTGCAGATCCTAAGACATGGATTCCTGTGCAAGTGATGCATAAAGGGGGCATTCCTGGGGGGGCCAGGCAGAGACGGAGGCGAGCAGGCCTGGGGCAGGAAGGAAGCAAGCAGGGTGTGACGTCGGGCAAAACTGTCAAGGGGCGACTCCAGCCTGATGCCAGGGTGGAGCTCTGGGGGTGAGTGGCATCTCAGAGTTGCCCAGCCCAGGGACCTGCACCCCCCAGTCAGGAGGGCATCAACTCCCAGACACTTCTGGCTCTCTGTGGGTATTGGCAGGGTGGCCCACGGAACCTCCGTGGCAGGTACAGGACTTGAAGCAAAAGCACCCTGCAGCCAGGGCAGGGCAGGGCAGGCAGAGCAGGAGAGACATGTGAGGGATCCCAGCTGAGCCCACTGAACCACGCACCTCGTCATCGACAGGACCGTGCAAACACCACCTCCCTGGCACCTTTCTGGCACAGAGCTGCCTCTGGGGGACAGGGAACTACCGGCTGGGTCCCCTCCAACTTTGCACACTTACCGCTCTGTCGTTATTGAATAAGGGAATGCCTTGCAGTCACCAATGTCATTTTACAAGGATACCAACCAGCCCCAAAGCCTGCGAGCCAAGAAAGAAGGTAGCGTTGCCTGAGCGGTTGTGTCGTCTACTCACATAACCCCTGGAAGTCAGGAATTCAGCACCCCCCATTTGATAAAGGAGAAAACTGAAACTCAGGGGGTGAAGCAAAGAAAGACTCAGAGCCAGAGAGTGGTCTTATGGGGATCCGAACCCATGAACCGTTCTTGTCTGAAGCCAGGACCCTGCTTCCTTTGATTATATGCATCTGTCACCTCCGGGCATGCTGCTGATGAGATTACAACTTCCATTTCTCAGAAGCCCCCACCCCCACCCAGGCCTCACCCTATGGTGGTCAGCGGCTGTCAGAGTTCATTTTATCCGTAACAACAGAGCAGATTTTAGGGCCCCAAGGAGACCCATACCCCCCATGCCCACTTTCCTCCAAAGCAAAGCAAAGCCCCTCTAGCCTGGCCCCCATCTCCTGTATTTACTCACAAAGGCCGGTCGGAGCTCCTTCTCTGAAAGATTTGTCCCCAGCAACAACAGGGTGTCACCCAAGGGCACCTCTGAAAGGCTCCATGGTCATGGGATTCAGCTTTTCCTCAGGTTAAATCGCTCCCCTCTCTGGCATGGCCCCACGAGCTTTGCTGGGACTTAGAGACTAATCCTATTCACCAAAACACTTTTGTGAGCCCCAGACCTGGGTCTGTCAGGCATATTTTTAATTTGCCTGTTCTCAGAGGTAAGAGATATGATAAAGGATTGTTGGAAACACAACAGCAAAGGTATTTGATCTCCTGGGTGCCTTGAGAAAGAACGGTAATGGAGAAAGCCACCTTAGCCTAGTTTGGGAAAGAAGAAAACATTGACTTTTTCCCTACAAATTCTGGTTCTCTTCTCTCCCACCTCAGGAAAAGGCATCAGCAACTTCCCTGACTCCTAACTCAGGAACCTGGGAGTCATTTCGACCTCTCCAGCATTCACTCCATTACTGGTGTCCCAGGTGCTCTCAGACCTGCCACTCCTCATCACTTGTCACGCTGTGCTCCTCCTCTGAGCCGCCAGCTTCTCGGTGGCTCCCCCTGAGCTCCTCCCATTCACCCCATTGCTTCATGACCTTTGGGGAGCACAAACTGATCTGTATCACCTCTTAGCCTACTCCCCCAGATTCCCTGCTTCAAGCCCCCATGAAACTTCCCTTTGCATTGGGGATAAAGAACAAAAACCTGCATGGCCTGCCAAGCCCAGGACGGGCCCCCATGCACCTCCCTCAGCACCACCCCCTCCTTGCTCATGGAACTCTGGCCACAGGCCCTTTGCACAGCCTGTGCTGTGTCTTTCCTCCCACCTCAGTTACCTGACTCCTCATCCTTCCAGCCTCCATTCAGCGTTACTTCTTGGGGAAACCCTTCCGGAACATGACCCCAGGCAGTGTACCCTCCCACCAGACCCAACTTCCCACACAAGTGGAGGGCTCCTTGTTTATGATAAGTTTACTGCTGGATTGGGAAGGCCCTCGTCTGGTTTTGTACTCCATTTATCTCCAGCGTGTTCTCAGTGCCTGGCACCTCAGTAGGGCCCTCCGTAAATACTACCAGAATCAATGAATGAAAGCTAAGATGCCTGGGAACTTAGGACTGATGCTGATTTTGAGCTTGCTTGGACGTCATGCCAAAGATTAATTTCTTCCTAAATTTCAGGTTCACATCTAAGTTCCTGAAGGAGTCACAGGCACGGAGTCTAGGCTCTCTTTGGGAGATAAGCTGGTATGAGAGGTGGTAGAAGAAAGATCAGTTTCAGAAGGAAAAAGAGCCCAAAGGTGCAGCCTCGACCTGCCCTAGGCAGCGCTCTGCTCCTGTCCCTGGGTGGGAGGCAGGATTCTCCAGCGTGGAAGGGGCTTCTTCTAAGAGCCTCTTGAATGGACCCTACTATGCAGTTCACAGAACAAGAAAGCAAAAGTCAGATGGGATTTTCAGAACTTGCTTTTGGTTTTAAAACGTCTGTGGCAGAGAAGGGACAGGCTCCAGCTCCCCTGGGTAGAGTTTTCCCGCAGCGCACAGCACCCTCCAGCCACCCTGCCTGGGTTCCTTGGGCATTGGGTCCCCATAGGCATTTACTTAGAAGTGCTGTGGGGTTCTGCGGGTCAGACCTGCCGCCTCCTCCTGCTTGTCCCTCCCTGCTGCTTCTAGAAGCAGAGACTTGGTGGTGACGTAGAGGGGGAGGGGCAACCTGCTGGCCTTGTGCCCAGCGCTGGACACAGACCCCTGTTCCTCTGAGCCCAGAGTCCTCTGTGTCCTTCCCTACAACACTGCTCCCTTTTCCCTGGTGCCCCAGCTGCTGACCAGCACAGAGCTGCTCTCCAGTAAGCCCTTGGCCTCCCCACTCCTCCCCAAATCCCACTCAGGTTTGCCCACTCCCACCTCTTCCAGGGGCTGATGCACCAGCTCTCCCCAAATCGCAGTCCCTGTGGCCTCTTGTTGTTCACCCAGAATTTCTAGGTGCACGTCTGTACTCCCCAGACGAAGGGACTTTGAGCGGATTCCACCTTGTCCTCTGTTGACTCAGCACCTGCGAGATACCCAGGTGGCAGCCTGGGGAAGGACCTGAGTGCGTGAATGGAGAAGCTCCCCGCAAGCCCCCGGCAACCTTTTCCTTCCACTCCCCTCCCTGCTCAGGGGCCTCTGCATGGATTTCACCTCCCTCCCCTGGAGGAGAGCCCAGAGGTGCCGGAGAAGCACAGGCCTCCCCCTCCCCACCCCTCACCCCCCGCCCCCACCCTGAGACCTGCCCTTCTCCAGAACCTGGGGAGGGATGGCTGGCCAGGACAGGCTCGCCCTCTTGTCTCTTCAGCAACCCAGGACTCTCTGAGTTTTAAAATTTCACCACCTGATGTTTCCTAGGCTTCCCACTTCAGTGGAGTTACCAGGCACCAAGGACCATTTCTTCCGCCCCTTAGACTCCTGTAATGGTCCGGGCAGCGTTTCCATCCTCCATGGGGCTCAGAGCCCTCGGTCTCTCACACACTGTGTGTCTCTCCTGGATTACAACGTCTCCCTCTGGAAAATGAGGGGACAAGGCAGGTCCCTACCAACACCTAGTCCTTGCTGGGCATTGTCCAGCCGTCCTCCCACGGCCAGAGGAGCTAGATATTCTCCCAGTTTTACAGGTGAGAAAACCGAGGCAGAGAGGCAAAGTCGCAGGCTCCGGCTCACCCCGCTGGTCAGTGGCGGGGAGGAAGTTCACACAGGCCCTCCGACTGAACATCATGCCCTTGGGTGATTCTTTTTTTTCTTTTTTGGCAGTTTTTGACTGGGACTGGGGTTTGAACCTGCCACCTCCGGCATATGGGGCCGGCGCCCTAGTCTGTTGAACCACAGGTGCCACTCCAGCTCTTGGATGATTCTGAGACATCTTTGGGGGCTGAGGGATCCAGGTGCCCTTAGTATAAATCCCCCAGAAACCAGGCACCCGAGAAAGGCAGCCTGAGGCCATGTCCTTCCTGCACCTCCAGCACTCAGCACATCAGCCTGCCTTGTATTCCCCGCCAGGATGTCCCACTAAAGTGCCATGATATCTCACTGCCCAGCCCACACCCTGCTGCTGGGGGACTTCCACGGGACCTTCCACCTCTGATCGTCATAAAGAAGCCTGGAGCTGAGCAGGCGAGTGAAGGCGACCCTGCTCTGTAAGTCTGGAGAGAGACCCCTGCCCAGGTCAACATGTCCCCAATATTCTTTGATCCGAGACTCAGTGTGCCTCCCCCCTGGGCTATATTCAAAGAGGACAAGATGGGGAGACAGGCAGACGCGAAGTGGTGGCCAAAAACCGCTATCAGCTCTGGACCCTCTCCAGGCTTCTGGGTAAATTCCAAGCTCCTTCCTCACTGTGCAAAATAAACAACTGAGACAACCTAATTAGAGGGAGGAAAACTCTGAGTGATCTATTTTCAAAATCAAGGGCTGCTGTTTCATTTCTAAAAAGAAACAGCTGAAGCAGGGTAGATGGTGTGGGAGAGGGCAGGGCTGTGGAAGCTCACGGGGCCCGTCCTGGCTTTTGGCATTCTGGTGCCCTGTGACCTCAAGCGTGTGTAGTCGGTGAGCTATGGGCTCAAGGTGGCTCACTGTGCCCTGCACTGTAGGGTCAGCTTCATGCTTCTGTGCATTTGGTCCCCATGATAACCTTGAAGTACAGGTCTCATTGTTTTCACCAGTCAGCAGAGGTTCAGAGAGGTTAAGTGGCTAGGCAGTGATTAAACAGCTTGAGAATTACAGAGTTGGGATTCAACCCAGATTGATATAAGTCTCACTGGCTGCATGTTTCAGAAGCGGAATCCTGTGACTCTACCAAGAAAAACAAGACTAGTAAGGATCATATGTAGCAATAACGTCGAGCAACTTCATCACACATCATGTGCCCGATCCCGTTAGACTGACCCCTGCCCTGCAGGCATGTCCTGTCTCGGGGCCTTGGCACTGGGTGTGTCCATTCCTGAAGCCTCTTTCCTAGCTGTCCGTGGGGCTTCCTCACTTGCTCAGATGTCATCTTCCCTGACTTCCTATTTAGAACTGCAGCCCCCTCCTTCTGCCCTCCAAACTCTCAGACCCTCTGTCCTATTTATTTTTCTTCGTGGCACTGCTCACCGTCTGATATGCTCTCATATTTGGTCCGTTGTCTCCAGGAGAACTTACCCTTGCTCAGGGCAAGCTCCTCACCTGCTTGCTTCCTACTGTACCCCTAGCCCCTGGCACAGGGAGCAGCACACAGTAGGCACTTGGCAGATCATGTGAGGTCCTGACTGCTCCAGCACCTGAGGAGAGAGGTGCTGTTCTGTCCCCTTATTACAAAAGGAGAGGAAAGAGAAGCTATCCCAAGTTACGTGCCTTGTAAATGGTGGGGCTACTGCTCTAAGTCCAGTGCCAGGAAGCAAACACCCAACAAATGAGGTGCCCAGAATACAAGGGGGCAGGGCCCAGCGGGAAGTCACAGACCTCTGGACCCCAGGGCCTGCGGCTGTTTGCCAGAAGAGGACTGGGTGTGGGATCTTTGGCAGGTCTCAAATTGCTCAGGACATTAATGGCATCCTGAACCTGAGTCCACATCTTTGGGCTTACAGCACGGAGATGCTGCAAGATTGCAAGGCAGGGCCAGGGCACAGCCTGGGCACAGACCTCCTCCAGCCCACCTAGGATGGTCTCCTGGGACCCCCTTCCCATCGCAGCTCACGCCTCAGCCTATTCTGCAGGTCCAGGGGCCCCACCCTCCTTTCTCCTCTCTCTTTCCCGCTCCCTGTGTCCTGGGCTCACCTGGTTGCGCAGCTTCTTCACCCCCTTAACTGCAGCCTGGGTCAGAATCCCCTTCCCTAGGTCAGTGAGCTGAGTGGGCCCAGGTGCCTATATTTTTGACAAGCTCCCAAGAAATTGACTGTGGTGACCCACAATCCCCCTAGACCAGGGCTCCCTCAGAGACTAGAAAGCTCGGCCTTGGTTTGCACTTTCTCTGTGGCCTGGAGGGGAGCCCTCATTCTAAGCCAGACTGCGACCTCCCTGAGATAGGAGCACACGTCACACTTACGTCCTCTGACTCTGACCTGAACACCTCAGCAGGTGAGCAAGTAAATTCAGGAGGGCTGGCTGATGTCAGCCCCGCTAGGAGAGATGACTAATTCGTAAAGGGAAAGACCCAGGAGGCAAAGTTACCCCAGTGATCAGAAACACGGGCCAGCCCAAGAGGAAATGACACTCAAGGAGAGATAAAAGTCAGGCAGCTGAACTCAGAAAATTAAGTACAAATCAGTGGGGAATTTTCCTGGTGGTAGTTTATGTGAGAAAGATTTGTGAATTTGAGAGACACATTTGACGGGGTTAATATGCATTAACAGTGTGATGTGACTGCTTAAAAGAAAAAATCCTAAATCAAAATTGGGTTGTCTAGCCAGGCGCAGTGGCTCACACCTATAATCCTAGCATTCTGGGAGGCTGAGGCGGGTGCATTGCCTGAGCTCCCGGGTTCAAGACCAGCCTGAGCAAGAGCGAGACCCCATTACTAAAAATAGCTGGGCGTTTTGGCAGGTGCCTATAGTCCCAGCTCCTTGGGAGGCTGAAGCAAGAGAATCACTTGAGCCCAAGAGTTTGAGGTTGCTGCGAGCAGTGGATGCCATGGCACTCTACTGAGGGCAACAATGAGACTCTGTCTCAAAAAAAAAAAAAAAGAATTAGGTTGATAAGGGAGCCTCTCTTTGCTGGACTCAGCTGGAGGCTGCTGTCCGACTTCCTGTAAGAGGGATGTCATAGGTGGCTATCTCTCTGAAGATAATGACAGAAGTGACAGTTTGGGGTGGCAAGAAGGGGCTGGGACTTAAATATCGTTTTACCCAAAGAACAAAGTTTTAAAAAATGGCAAAGTTTGACCTGGAGAAGGTAAGTCCTAATACTAGTTTTTAAATATCTAAGGGATTTTTTTGTGTCAGAGAGAACATGGACTTTCTAAACTACTTCAGAGAGCAGAATTAGGATTGGTGCATAGAAGCTGCAGCGAGGAAAGAGTTCAGTCTAATATTGCAAAAAAACACAAGACCAATCTATGTTTTCCAACAACGGAGCCTGCTATGTCACCTATGTGAGGTGGTGACTTTCCTGTCTCTATAGGCATCCAAGCAGAGCTGCCCGGCCTTGATGGAGGAAGGCTATAATGAGTTTTCTACAGTGGGTAGGAGAGCATATGAGGTGACTTCTAAGGTACTTTAACCTCAAGATCTCAGAACATTTTAATTTAAATGTGGTCATGTCTCATTTGAACAGGGCTACTGCTGTGGGCAGCAGGCATGATCAGCAGGCCGGCCTGAATTACACTGTCCTGGAGACACTGTAAGAATTCAGGGTGCCTCTGGACTCTCCTCCCAAATCAGGATTCCTCTTACAGAAGGCGGAGTCAGGATGCAATGCAAGGTGGGGTGAAGAGGCGGGCAGGACAGAGGAGTCCAGGGAACTCCGGGGCAGCTACTCACTGGCTCTGTGGTTTGCGGGGAGTAAGGAGGGTGGGGGAAGAGGGGAATAGGGCTCTCTGTGCTTTAGTTTCTAAAACCCACATAGAGAAGTGTGGGCCAGGCCACTGCTTCTCAAACTTCCACATGCACACAGATCACGTGGGCTCTTGTTGACATTACAGATTCTGACTCAGTAGGTCCGGTACACACCCCAGTTTGAGCCCTGGAATCTCCTATCCAGGAAGCTTCTGAATCTGGGCAAAGCAGGCCAGTCGGTCACCCTAGGGAGGGTTCTGAGAGTCTACATTTATGGAAAGTGTCCTTGTGATGCTGACAGTGCTGGGTGGAGACTACCCTCTGAGCAGCAAGGATCTAGCCATCCTGAGGTCTTTCCTCGTTTGGACAACGTGTGATTCTTGAATTCCTGCTTCCTTCTCTATACAGGAAAGGAAGGGCTTGGGTTGGATGCCCAAGTGACTTACAAATGCCCCTTCTTCTAACTAGGACACTGGCAGTGAAGTTCAATAGCCTCTTAGTGTAGGGTGAGGTGATGTATATACTTGCCTGAACACCAAGCACTGTAGTGGCCTCAGAGAAGCCCTTACCTCATAGAGAAACACATTTCCCTAAAACCACCATGATGTCATCCTTTCATGAATTCCAAGTAGTCAAGAGAGCTGAAATGGTCGGGTTCCTTGCAGTTTGCATCATGGGCAGAGGGTCCTGAGTTACACTGTAATATTTATGCAAATGTATGAATTTGCCTGTCAGAGAACCTCACAGCAAAAGCGATATGATTTTATGCAATGTGACAGCCAGGCAAACATTTGATAAGGTGTTTTTGGCCTGCAACCTTTTGGCGATCGCTTGAGATAATACATCACCATGGGGTAAAGTCATAGGCTCAGGGCTCTGGTGAGAGAGAAGCATGAACAAACAAGATGCTGAAAACACAAGCAGCTTTTCCCAACCTCCTGCCGCTCCAGCTCCCAACCGTGTTAGCAAAGTGTGAACAAACACACGGATTCAGGAGAGGTGCTTGGATTTGTCCAGCACGGCTGGGTACAGGGGACACTTTATTTTTGGCTCCTTGCTCTGATGACGCGGAAGGGGGGAAAGGTGCAAGAGGAAAAGGTCAGCAGGTGGAACTAAGTGTAGTTAACAACTGTTTTAATGGGCCCTCTGGAAAGCCCAAGTGTCTTCCAGTTCCTGTTCTTTCTAGGATTCCTGGCCCAATGGCCTGCATCAAAAACATAACTTTGCATTCGGCACAGGGCAGTTTGGATTAATCATTACTCATGCCATTCCCATCACTTGGAGTGGGACCCCTGGCGTGGGCCCAGGTTGTAGTCACATTTTAAAGGTTTGCAGATTACTGGCCAGTAAGCAGTAATCTGACCAGGGTGTGCTGAACAAGATTATGAGGGTCATAAATTTTTATTAAAGGTCATGAACAGATTTATAGAAAGCACTGTAAAATGACACTTGTTTTTATTAGCAGGAATCCGACTACTTTACAAAGTTCCTGGGCTGAAGCAAAGCCAACGGGTTTTCTCGAACAACAGAGGAGCCTTTGATTCAAATTCTTATAACCCACGGGAGATCAGCGCTGAAATCCCCAGGGTGCTCAGCTGAGGGGGAAGAACATCCCCCCAATATTCAGGGAACCCCTGCTGTGACAGACAGAAACGACACTGGGTGTGGCTTCTGCCTCTGCCATGTGGGTGACCTGGGTGAGTCTTCCCCTCTCAGAGCCTCAGTTTCCTTCTCTGAAAAATGGGGTGATGTCCCCTTGAGGAATTTTGTGACAGTTAAGATGTGATGCTGATGGGACGACATCCAGAACATGAGGGACTTCTCATTAGATCGTCTTCTGTTTCCTAAGTATGTGTTGGCTGCCTGAATAGACTTGGTTTACTGAATGGTAAAGGCGGGTCTGGACTCCTGCACTGGAAAGGGTTGGCCTCAAACTCAGGCCATCTCTGCAACGCCTGAGCCTCGATGGTCCTGAGTCAAGTGTGTCACGGTAGCCTAAGAGGTCTTCAGGGGTTCTCATGTCAACATCTGATTTCAACAAGTCAAATCTATCAAGTACAGAACATAAATGTCTTAACCCAATAATAAGTGAATGAGGCTAAAGCTATAGTAATTAGTTTCATGTAATCATTTTAAACTACATAAAAAACACTGTTCCCCACATATGCATAAATGTATTCAAGATCTATGTGAATATGACTTAATAAAAAGAAAAAAATAAAAAATGAAATAGCTTAAACAAGGCAATAATTGAGCAGAAGGAACATAAGGACTTTATTTAAGAAATTATTTGAATTAAGGTAAATTTTGCTTTGAGTGACAAACTACAACCCCAATAGTATTCACAGTAAGCCAGTCCATCACCCCACATAACAGCATACAGCGTGAGTAGAGTGAACTTTTCAATAATGTCACCTAGAGCTCCAACTTGAAGAGTGACTTAAATGTGCATGTTAATTAACTTTGTTTATTTATTTTACAATGTGTACTTAAAAATATCATGCTTTTAAGTGATAAGTATATAGAATTTTTTGTGAATTAAAAAATACACTGAAATGCAATAAAGATAAATAAGGCAGAAGAACAAATCTCATACAGTTCCACTTATATAAGGTACCTACACAAGTGTGAAGACAGAGAGGGCTGGACAGAGAAAACCCAGGGCTTCAACGAGGGAGGAAAGAGAAATATTGTTTAATGAGTAGAGTTTATATTGGGGATAATGGAAACATTCATGGTCTAATAGTGGTGGTAAGTACACAGTATTGTGAATGTTTTTAATGCCATCGAATTATACATTTAATGGATAAAATGACAAATATGTATACTTTATCATAGCATAACAGCTTCTAAAATAGAATAACACAAAACATAAGGTAGAAGTATGATTCTCCAGAACATTTTTCAGCAATGTGATTCAGTACTCAGACACTAAAGAACAGCAAAGTAAAATACAAAAAGGTACAAAAATAAAGGGAATGGATGAATTAACTCAATCATGATGCTAGACGCAGTGTTTTGTACAGTTATTTTCTAACAAACCATGGAAATACAAGGCCAAATGAAAGAAACGAGTAGTAAGGCAGCATAAGGTGCATGGGGCTGCTTCGTGTTCAGGATTGACCAGAGGTAGAGGCGTGGGAGGGAGCAGAAGTTTCAATAGTACTGTCCTTGTTGTTTTTATTGCCGTTACACTGTGCTGTTTATAGTGTAAACAAAACAATATGTATTGAGGCTTGAGATGATGAAAATGGCAGTTGACATAAAGAAGTTAAAAGTTGAACCATGGCAAGGTGAAATGTGTGGACTGCCGTCCCAGATGGCAGAGCCTACGCTAATCATTTACACATTGCACATTATCAACACCAACAAGCGTGCTTCTCCCACACCCTGACCAAAGCCATGAATTTGCTTGAAAATGCCTTATAGAAAACAAGAAAGAGAAAGAGGGTGGGTAAATATACCTGTCAGTTTATGATAGAAACTTGGGAAGATCAGTGCATTCACAGTGCCAGACCTCAAACTTCCAGGAAAGTATAAGCTAATGTCATCAGGTGGTAAGGAAAGCACGGAAACCTCAGTGAAGCCTTTACTATTTTCTATTAATTTGATTATGCACCAATGTCTTCTAGTTTTCTTTATTTTTTTATTTTTACATATACATGTGTTAATTAGGTTTCCACTTTTTGCCTTCACAGATTTTCAAAGGCTTAAAATGCAATAACAATAACAATGCTTAAGATAAGGACTAGAAACAAAAACCACGTAAAGAATGAATGAAGATAAATACAGTCAGAAAAGAAAACAAACGATTACTGCATCAAAATATCAAGCAATATTAGTAACAATAATGCCAAGAAAGCAGCATACACATTGTCAAATAAGACATTATAGAGCGCTTTGACTCTGATAGAGGTCAGAGTCAATGTTTTATTGATTTTATGCTGCTTATTGTATGAGAGTTATGAGAATTTAAATCAACAAATAATATACATACTTCTTATAAGTAATACAACCTAATATAATCACATAACACTCTTTTTCTAGGCCTGGTTGGTTTATCCAGGATATTTGATTCTTTTTTTTTTTTTTTTTGAGTGTGTGTGTGTATGCAGCTTAATTGTGAATGGTTGTAAAATGTGTGACTTCTACAAAAGTCAGGAAAAATGGTGATCCATTGGAGATGGAAGAGTTTATAGGCAGAAAGACATTTTAGAAGTTTAATCCAGATAGTCATACTGTGGATTTAAAGAATAGGCAATGAGTATTTTAAGTATTCTAAAATACATGATTTTTTACTAAACCAGAAGAGACATAGAAAGGATTTAACTTCTGGTTGCCTGCTTTGAAACAATGTGGTATAATGTCATTAATTTAGGTAGAAATTATTGAAGGAGAAGGATGAGGTTAAGAGATGATCTGATACTGTTGTCACCTGCAGCATGTTGGGACAAAGATGTCTCAGACACAATGGGAGACAGCAATTGAGTTAAAATTCAGCTCTGGAGCTTGGGAAACATTTGTGAGTGAACATCACTCTACATTTGATCACTGAAGACATAAGACAAGTGGTACCAATGAAGAAGAATAAATATTGCTCCTTTAAAAAAGAGCAAGAGGAGAGACTCTAGTGAAAGGAGAAAGATCAATCAGTAGAAGAGATGAAGGAAAAATAGTCTTGCCTGTTGGGCTGTAATTAGCATTTTCTGAGTATTTTCTGCAACAAACATTTTATAGAAATTATCTTTTTTTGGATCTTACTGCAATGCTTTTGGGTGTTAATATCTACTTTCTAATAAACAGGAAACTGGACCTTGGGAAAATTAGATAATTTGCACAAGGTTGTCAATAGAGGACCTGACTGTGTTAGAAAGACAGATCTGCTTAGATCCCAAGCTATTCCTTTTCCCTGACACCACTGAGCATCTAGGAGGTAACTTCACGCTAAAACAGGCTTTCAGGTCCTTTATGTAACAGCTTCTCAGGGATTCCTGGGCAACTGGGTGTGAAAGAACTGGCAAGGGAGTTTTCTGCTAGTGGTTTTCCTCCTTTTGGCTTCCTAAGGCTATTAGGGAGATGGTTATCCTTTTCGCTTTCCTGGTTTTCTTAATCATCTAGAAAGTCCTTGCTCTATTTCCTCTTACTCTTTGTTATAAGACTTTTTTTCTGTTACTCTCTCTCCAGGCAGAAACAGAAAGAAAAAAAGATCCCCATTATGTTCCGCGCCTGCTCATCAGCAGAACAAATTCCCAGGGCTCTCTGTTTCTAATCAGAGGAAAGCCATTTCTCCTTCTCACCTGGCTGAGTCCCCAGCCCGGCTCTGGGAGCCCACTGCTGCTGCCCCTCCACCAGGCACTCTGCTATAATCTCCAGTTATGCTGACGTTCCCTTGTTAAGCTATTTACCACCGTCTAAGTTATTTCTCTCCATATGCCAACTCACATCAAGTCCGACTCGAAATTTAAACAAATCTCAGGTAAAACTCAAGGTAACAAATACTTAAACAGCCATTATATGATTTTTACAATATATCCTGTATTTATCTGAGTACATATTAAGCGCCTGCTGGCACACACGTAAAATCACCACCATCATCATCATTGTCACTGCCAACACCATTTACTGAGTACTTGCTATGTGTGAGAAACTAAGCTATATATACTTCTCAAGTATTATTTCATTTAGTTGCAGTACTTACATTCTCTCTGTCTCTGTCTCTCTCTCTCTGTGGAGAGATAATATTGACTTATTTATTTATTTATTTATTTTTTGCAGTTTCTGGCCGGGGCTGGATTTGAACCCCCCACCTCCGGCAAATGGGGCTGGTGCCCTACTTCTTTCAGCCACAGTCACAGCCCCAATATTGACATATTTAAATCCCATATATATGGAATCCCATTCTTTTTCTCTCTCTGTCTCTCTCTCTCCACAAGAGAGAATTTATAAACAGATAGAAATATAACTATATTGGATATATTTTATAGCTCCAATTCACTTGCATGGAACTCTCTCCATGAGAGAGAGAGAGAGAAAGAATGGGATTCTGTATATGTGGGATTTAAATATGTTAACTCGGTTTAACAAAAGGTTGTGACTTAAGCGTTTTTTTTACCACATGTGAAGAAATACAGTCTCTCCAGGGTAGAGCCAGTTTTTAAAATGTTTATAGCTTTTTAAGTTCTAAGGACACATGGAAAGCCTCCACACAACTGAATTTGAGCTATAAAATATATCCAACATAGTTATATTTCTATCTGTTTATCAACTATCAATAGAAAATTCATGGGATGCATAAACATAAAACATACAGAAATGTGTAAGGGCAAAGCAAGCTTCAGTTCTCTAAAGCAAGTGCCAAGGTGAAAACATTTATGGAGGAATTATGTTTCTGCTTGAACAACACGGCTTAAATCCCAACATCTTCTACGCTTTTATTTCACTATTCTTTTAATTGATTTTTCCTTGAATTTCAATTCATATGAAGTATCTGGCCATCCATGTCTCTATTTTTCATATTACATGGCTAGATACTTTGCAGACAGCCCTCATATATTACACGAAAACATAACCTCTCCTTCCAAATCAATGGTTAACTTTTTTTTTTTTGAGACAGAGCCTCAAGCTGTCACCCTGGATAGAGTGCTATGGCATCACAGCTCACAGCAACCTCCAATTCCTGGGCTAAAGCGAGTCTCCTGCCTCCACCTCCCAAGTAGCTGGGACTACAGGCACCCGCCACAACACCCGGCCATTTTCTGGTTGCAGCCGTCATTGGTGTTTGGCGGCCCGGGCTGGATTTGAACCCGCCAGCTCAGGTGTACGTGGCTGGCGCCTTAGCCCGCTTAGCCACAGGCGCCAAGCCAATGGTTAACTTTTAAAGCAGTCACAGGGAAGAAATAGTCTAGAGGCTACAATTCAGTGGACGTGGAAATATACTTTTTTTTTTTTGTTAGAGTAAGCAACTGATACTAAAAATGTGCCTTTGAACAGTTGCTGAAAATGAGTCAGCACCACAGATCACCTTGTCAGTTCTGACAGGAAAGCTGACGTTTAAAGGTGACTTCCAACTCTTTCCTTAATCTGTACATGAGAATTCTGCAGACACCTGTCTAAGGGCCTAAACTGTTCAATGTTTATTGGTCCCCACACACTTTTGTCCTCTGTCTCATTAGAACTCTTGTACCCATCAGCATTTTTTGTAGAATCTAAGCTGTTTTTAATTACCTGTATTTCTTTTCCTCATTCTTCGTGTCAGATAATTTTACCTAAATCTGAACAGGATTTCAAGCAACAGCAACAATAACAAAATCCCTTGATAACAGACATGCCAATTTATATTTGGGTTGGCTAATGTCCAAATTATTAGCCTGTAGCAAAAGCTTGCCCTCTTAAGGAATTAAAGACTTTAAATAGAAATAGTATTTTTTTTCTTTTCTTTTTTTTTTTTTTTTTGTAGAGACGGAGTCTCACTCTGCTTCCCTCAGTAGAGTGCCATGGCGTCACACAGCTCACAGCAACCTCCAACTCCTGGGCTTAGGTGATTCTCTTGCCTCAGCCTCCCGAGTAGCTGGGAGCACAGGTGCCCCCACCACAACACAGGCTATTTTTTTGTTGCAGTTTGGCCGGGGCCAGGTTTGAACCCACCACCCTCGGTATATGGGGCCGGTGCCCTGCCCTCTAAGCCATAGGCACCACCCAGAGAAAGTATTTTTGTGTCTTATTAATGTTCCTTCCAACTTAGCACCCACGTTCTGAGCACTGTTAATGGTCACAGGCCCTCGCTAGCTCCCTGTTCTTTCTCCCTCCATCACATAGTTTTATCAGACATCGTCCCCCTTGCTTCCCTCCTTAGTATTTTTCCAGTTACTAGCTATAAAAACTACCAAAACTCAATCTAGCGATGGCTCAGATTTAAGCATTAGAAAAAAAAAAAAAACAGGCCCAGGATACTCCTGAGAGTTATCTGACAAAATTAAACCTGAATAATTGCAAAACCTCATGGTCAAGTGCTTGGAATATAGAAAATACTAAAAAATCTTATGCTGTTCTCCTTTCCTCCTTTCCTTTACTATTTATTACTAAAGATATAATAACTCTCAAAGGGAACAAATAACAGCTAAACAATTCATTCTCCATCCATTCACGTATTTTTATGTCACGAGTCGACACAGCTGTCATTTCAACGAATTATCCACCTGTTCGCTTGTAGTACAAGAGATTTCCACTCTTTTTCAATTTTAAGAGCCTAAGTTAGGCAAAAGGTAGTAAAGATATCCTTAAGGATATATACTACTTTACCTTAGATGCATTTCATTTTTTTCTTTTTGTTCTAATGGTTGTTTAGTTTATCTTATTTTGGAAAAAATATTGTTACGAAGTAGGAAACATCACAGCAAAGAAATGCTAACCTTATTATTTGGAAAATATAGGAAAGGAATAAATTTCAGTGATTCTGAGTTAAGGAGGATACCCATTTTCTCATCTAAAACATCCTTAACTTATATGCCATACACTGTTATCTCCTAATATTTAAAGTGTCGATGGTAAGATTGGATGGAAGATGGGGGGAGAGTCATCAATCACACTTCTCTTTGAGACTAAACCTTTAATTGACTCCATTTTACACTTTCAAAGCATGAAAGGAATAGCTTTTTATGTAGGCAAGTGGGATACCTTTGCACAAAGACTTCAAAATAGCAAAAAGAAACACAAAAATACTTGTATATGTGCGTATACATATTAAATATTCCCCATTCATATGTGACCTACATGAAAACACTTTTTAGTGGTGCTAAAAGGTTAACTGACCTCAAAGACATTAAACATTCTGTTTAAGGCAGAGGAGATAAGTCCTCCTGTGAATATTCAATATCAACATTATGTTACTGCTTGGGCTGTGCCTGCCAATGGTTAGAGAAATGAGCTAAATGAAAAGAGTAACGTGAATAACTTTCAGGTTGGTTGATTGATTAGGTTTTGTACATGCAACCTTGGTTTCTCCATGTATAAATTGAAACAAGTTATGCCTGTCAAAAGCAATTGTTCTGAAAATCAAGTCTGTTTTTACTGGTTTAAAATATTTGGAAATCTTTATACTAAATTGCTTTCTAAATTTCTCTTGTCTTATTTGTAATAAACCATATTCTTCTAGCCCAGGAAAAAGTTCAATTCACCTCCTAAAGTACCGAGAGTTACGTTAGAGCCAAGTCTAATTTGCTCCAAGGTAGTTACATTATTTTTAAGAGATTACTTCTAAGAGTTCAAATTCCTAGAAGACACTTATAAATATGATATTAGAATAATAGATAGTAAACTAAATATGTTTTTAAAATATGCATTAAAATAATGCAAATGAAAATGTGTTTAAAAATTATCTTTAAAATCATGAGTCCTTAGGGTGAAGAAATCAAAAACCAGAAAAGGAATAGAAAGAGGAACAAATGGAAGGCAAAAAAAGTTAAATTAATTGCCAGTTATTTGCTAGGGGCTATGTTGTATATTCCCCTACATTTTAATCTAATTTAGCTTTGTAAATATTTTCAATGTTTTTTTTTCCTTTTAGCCATTGTGCTACTTAATGAAACCAATGATTATCTAATCTAAATAGTTAGTAAAGAACTTGCAGTTGCACGAGAGAACTGGGACTGCAAGCTGGTACTAAAATGTAATGGAGAAATGCAGACGTCAATAATAGACCTATGAAATAAGAAAATTACTTATTATTAAAATGCAAAAAATACTATTAAAATACATAAAATAGAGTAAAGAGAGTTTATTTCACTTCTTGTTACCCAAAACTCTCTTACAGAAGGACGGCTGATGTCGTGGGAGGGGTCTTCTCTATCGCTTCAAGTTCTTCTTGGTAATGTATTGAGTCAACGCAACACAACAAATATTTAATGAAGGGCCCAGTGTGTGCTTGTGAAGGTTGGGTGACATCAGTGAACAAAACAAAGATTTCCTCTTTAAAATGTAATGGAAAAGGCAGAAGTCAATAGTAAATATACAAAATGAGAAAGTTATATATTTGTATAAAGGTGATAAATACTAATTATTTAAAAATACACCAAGCAAAATACAGTAAAAGGGAGCAGAAGTACTATGGATGGGCTATATGGGTTTCATATTGGGTTTAAGGTAAGATGATGCATTAGCAGGACATCATCTGGTCTACCTCAAAACCAGCGAGGAGGCCCATGGCCAGTGAACTAGAGGGAAGAGGGTTAGAAGAGTAGAGGATAAATGGGAGAGATGACAGAGGCAGTGTGCTGTGTACCCTGTGGGTCTCACATGTAGGCTGCTGTAAGTACTTACTCTGAGTTCACCGGGAACCCAGCACAGAGTTCTAAGACTAGGATTGACCCCACCTTGTATTTCTATAAGATTACCTTCACTTTGACAAGAATTGACTATAGGCAGAAATGATATAACCTCAGAACCTAATGGGTGACATTCAAGGTGATGATCTTGGATCAGATCACTAAGAAGTGAAGACAAGGGCTCTACACCCACATTAAGAAGGCTGGGGAATGGGCGGAGCATGTGGCTCAGTGAGTAGGGCACTGGTCCCATATGCCTGAGGTGGCAAGTTCAAACCCAGCCCCAGCCAAAAACTGAAAGAAAAAAAAAAAAAGAAGTCTGGGGAAGAGGAGTAACAAGAGAGAGGGACCAAGGAGGAGCAAATGGGAAAGTAGGTAGGAAACCATAGGGAGCCGTGTCCTGAAAGGCTGACAATTGGAATGTATGAAGGAGGTGGATCGACCTGCGCAAATGCTGCTGACAGACCAATTAAAGTGAGTATTAAAAGTTGCTCACTGGATTTAGGAACAAGAAAGATGGTACTACCGCACTTGTAAAGAGAACTTTGGTGGAATTGGGAATATGGAAGCAATAATCTGTACATGTATGTAAAGAAGGGGAACAGAGAAACACAAGATACTTTTTCAAGAGAATTTAGTGGAAATCAGAGTAAACAGAAAAATGTGGTGAAGGATAAGTTCAGTTGTAGATTATAGATAGCTTCAATTAAAATTTTAAGATTGATAGCTTGATTATAATTACTAGATCCTATATATACATAGACATTTCTTTAGGTTGTATAATTTTTATACAAATTATATAGTAATAGGTTTATTCTCTGAAACATGCTTGCTTCAATTTCGCAGTCATAGTATAAATCGTCTAAACTAACAATTAATACTTAAATACAAATACATTATGTGGATTTATGTATGTTGTATATATTAAGTAATAAGTTTAGAAAACTACTGAGTACAATATATATGGCTTTATTACAGCAAATAACATATTTATCTACTTTTCTTGGGTTTCCATTTTGTTGAAATCTATATTCAGTTGATTAAATTAAATATAAAGTTGAATCAACTGCTAAAATATTCATTTCTGAGAAAAATTATAAGATGAGTAAGTGGGTTATAAAACACATCAACCCACAATAATGAAAAAGCATCTGGATTTACAGATTGTAATTGATGAGAGCATCCAGTTTTTTACGTGACCAACAGTGAGAAGTGATTTACTGTTTTCAAGAGCCGTTTTCAGCTCTTAAAGATGATTTTGTACCCAGCGTACATGGTTGTCATATAGAAAAAACTCACCAGACGTTGACACATCTTGCTATCCTTTCTGAAAAATTCCCCGAACTGACCCTCCGTTATGAAAATCCAGACTCAATGTATTAATGTTCATGGAACTATTTTTATTTTTATAGTCTCAGGCCCTTATTTTTATTAGCTAGAAATTATAAAGTGTTTGCCAGTAAAACTGTCTTTGAGAAATGGACTCTAAAACTGGATAGTTTCACATTAAACAGAGAGTTGTAGGTCTGTGGTCCCTAAGTGAGACCAAATTCCTAGCACAGCTCACGATGCGATGGCTGTGCTCAGCTGCTTAGAGAAGGGACACTTCATCTTCACAGCTAAATATTGGTTGAGTTCACAAAGGCTTCCCGTGTTTCCCACACACTTTCAGGAATATGAGTCATGATTGTTTAAGAAGAAGAATTTGACAATATTGCACAGTATGCCCATGAATATGAATGCCATATACTCATATTTATTTAATAAAAAATAAATTAAGATGTCTATATTAATCATTCTTCTGGTCAGAGAGTAACTAGCTTCAATAAAGTTTCTAATGAATACTCAGATATTCGTGAGAGAATGGGGACAATAGACCCCATTCTTGGCAAGGGAAAACACGTCCAGAAAAAGGGGAAAACAGAGAGAGATAAACCCAGCAAGGCAGAATAAAAACAGTTCCGCCAGCTTACTTTTATACTGCAGCTAAGTTACTTGTCTGAGCAGTTCCTGCTTTTACTAAAAGCCTGGTCTGTAGGAGATACAGCTTGCAAACACCCCTGCTGTGATCTATAAATACTCTGAAGGATAATGGGAGCTGTAACAGAAGCACCTGCAACGCCTAGGAAGGAACAGTAACCAGATGGTCCCCTGCCCCATCAGTAGTCAAAGCAAATACCCATTGTGGGTATCTGTATTATGGCCAGGGCAGAGGGCAAGGGAACAGCTTGAGCCCTGAAATATGGGCAGAAGGGCTTATGCCCTAGCCATGGAGGAAACCACCTTCAAGTGGAAATCAGAAAACTCTCTTCCACTGAATCTTCAGAGAAGTCTGACACCTTTAAGTCTGCTCCACAGGGACCAGAGGAGTTTAATCTCCCCCAAGGAATCTCTGTGCGTGACCACAGACAGGAGGCTGACCCCACAGAAGGCTCAGGCTTTGGATTTTTCGAGGCTGCCCAGACCCTGAAAGTTAATGATTATAGACAGAATGAGAGCTAACATGCTTACTCAGAGAAACTGCTGACTTTTTATTCCCTTCCTCAGCTTACCCTGTCAGCTGAAGGAGAAGGTAATAAAATCTGGGTGGACAAACACTCAGGGCCACTCACTGGAACTTCACGCTCGTGGTGGTCCCCTATGTTCCCACCTTTGAAAACTCCATTCTGTGTGTCCGGTCTCTTTATCTCTTGTAGCTTTTAACTTGGTTTATCTTCAGGTGCTAGTCACCAGTTCCATAGGCCTTAAAGAACCCGGTCCCTGGGGGAGGGACCACAGCAAGACACCATAGGGATAAGATGCCAGAAAGATTCAGAATGTAAAAGACCTGATCTAGACAATTTACATTGCATGAAACAAATATTTCTGCATTTTCTTAACCCCAAAGCATTCTATCATACTGCCCACGGTATCGATTTAACATTCATTTTTAGAGTATGTAATATAAGAATAATGGTGCTGAACATTATTAGGTGTTTATTTATTTTATTTTGAATAATATTTTTATTCATGTTCAGAGTATGTAACATATGAATGAATATTTCATTCATATTTAGAGTATGTAATATAAGAAAAATGGTGCTAAACATGATTAGGTGTTTATTTTTATTTTGAATAATATTTTTATTTATTTATCTTTTTTTATTAAATCAAATACATGTAGATCATGTGGGGCACAATGTCCTTCATTTTTTTTTTATACAGTCTGATGTGGTTAGATCAAACCAATCAACATAGCTTTCACCTCATTTACTTGATTATTGTACCAAAACGTCTATGTTCTATGCTTGACAGATGTGACTTGTACCCTTGTCATCTGCTCCATAGGTGTGGTCCCGCCTTTAAAGCAATGAAGTCATCACTTGGTGAAAGGACTTGGTTTTGTTTTACTGTTTCTCCTCCAAATAACAGCAATTTTTAAATATTTTATCTTAACATGAATTCAGAAAAAAATGGGTAACACAATGACCAAATAAATGCATAACATTATAGATTTTCTATTAAATGAAAACTACTACTATGCTCATTTAGACATCAGAATAAATACTTGCTGTGTTTTGAAATCTAGGTGGCATGTAGGATAAAGAGATACTTTGTACCCAAGAGCCAATGAACAGACAGGAACTGATCACTACCTGGAGACTCTGCCTCTCTGAAGAGAAGTTTCCTTTCTCTTTTAGGGTCACATCATTATCTGGGTTCCCTGTAGCTGTTCCACTACAGTTACAGGAAATATTTGAATTATTTGTTTTTCTGTATGTTTCATACTAAAAAGAAAAGAGAGCTAGAGCATCTACAGATACTCTATAGAAATACTAATTTTACAGATAATTATTTGTTGTTTCATTTACTTAGTTTGGGGATTTTATTATGACCATTTTTAATTTTTTCCCCTCTGAACTATAATATGTTGTACAAAATATAATGACACAGAAGTACTATGAAGGAAAATATATAAATCAGTTAACTGCAAGTACACTCTGATTTTACAATGAATACATTCCAACTTAAAAAAGTCACATCTTAACAGAAGTGTGACTGATAAAATAAACAGCACATATTTAAAGTATATATATATGAGGAAATTTGGGCACATGTGTATACCTGTCAACATAATTATGATGATGAACATATTCGCCACTGCCCCCTAAAAATATTCCTCAAATCTCTTTGCGATCTCTCCCTTGCACCTCGCCTCACAATCCTGATTCATGCCAATTATTGATAAGCTTTCTGTAACTATACATGAGTTCACGTTTTTTAGAATTTAGGTTAGTGCAATCATACATTAAGTACTTTTGTGTGTGTGGCTTTTTGCACTAAGGATAATTATTTTGAGATCAATCCACTGTGATGGGTGCACTAAGATTTTATTCCTTTTTATTACTGAACAGATTTCCATTGTGGGATGCGTTATATCTACTTATGTATTCATGCGTTTATGGACATCGGAGTTGTTACTAGCTCTTTGTTAATACAAATAAATGACTATATTTGAATAAATGTATATTAATTTGTCACTATATGAATGACTATATGCAAGTCTTTGTATGGATACATGTTTTCATCTGTCTTGGATAAAAATATGTCTCCATATTTAAGTGTACATTTTCAATTTCATTTTGCAGTTCCATCAGTTTTTCTCTGATATTTTGAAACTCTGTTAGGAAATGATAAGTTGTTGGATTTTTATGTGGTTTTGATTCCACTCCTTCCTTATTATAAAATAAACCTTATTTTTGATCTTAATTTTGCTTCGAAATATATTTTGGCTATATTATTAGTTTCCTGATGCTGAATAGAAATATTAGCACAGATTGAGTGATGTGAGACAATGCACATTTATTATCTCATAGTTTTCTGACCTCAGGAGTCTGGGCGTGTCTTTGCTGGGACCCCATGGCTGCCTTATCATGCAGGCTTTTCCGAAATAGCCGTGCATTTCACCAAGCTCTTAAGAAGAGTTTCTCTCCTCAGCTCTCAAGCGATTCTACCCATAGTCAGACCCACCCTGGAAGATCTTCTTTTTGGTTATCTCAAAATAAACTGATGAAACCTTGATGATTAATTATATCTGCAAAATCTTTATCATTACCATTTGCTATTTGCTAAGTTAGAGGTCCTGCCCATCCTCTAGGGGAGGGAATTATGTAGGGAAGAAACACATGGTGATGAATTATTAGGGTAACTCTAATAGTTTTCAGACACAAATACTATAGAGTTATTCCATTTACATTTAATATAAGCATTGATAAGGATGAATTTCAGTCTATCATCTTGATGTTTTCAGTTGCTTCATCTGTTCTTGGTCATTTTGCTTCCTTTTTAATTAATTCAATGTTGTTATGATTCTATGTTCTCTTTTGTTTTGTTAATTATCTGCTGCACTTTCTGTTGCTGTTTTTAGAGTACTCTTTGTGATTTCTATCTCTATAACTAATCATTGTCTATGATAAGCGAATAGTACATATTCACATATATTATCAAAACCTTACATCAGTATAGGACTATATATTTATTTATATTTTTTCTTTTGGTTTTATTTTAACCATTTTGTATTTTTCCCCTCCAAACCACATTATACTAGACAAAATATCAAAATACCAACTGCATACTATGTCTGGTATCATTGTTTTGTACTTAAGAAACTACCTTTAAAAATTTCTGGGGAATATTCCAATAATTCTCATCTTTTTTTTTCCTTTTTTTTTTTAACCTTTTATATCCTATAGGTGTTCATTTTACCTTCATTTAAAAAAATTTGCCTGGTATGGCTTTTTAGGTTAAAAGATGTGTTCTTTCAATCTTTAATTTCCTCTGTTGTATTCTTGCCTGAATTATATTCATCAAGTAGTCTGTTGTCATTTTTGCTTTGTTTCTATTGAAAATAACACCCACTTCACCCCCAATCCACTTGTTCTCAAGTTAGTCTTCATCATTCACTTCAAGCAATTTTATTATGCACTTTCCTTTCTTTCTTTCTTTCTTTTTTTCTTTCTTTCTTTCTTTCTTTCTTTTTTCTTTCTTTCTTTCCTTCCTTCCTTCCTTCCTTCCTTCCTTCCTTCCTTCCTTCCTTCCTTCCTTCCTTCCTTCCTTCCCTCCCTCCCTCCCTCCCTCCCTCCCTCCCTTCCCTTCCTTTCCTTTCTTTTTTCTTTCTTTCTTTCTTTCTTTCTTTCTTTCTTTCTTTCTTTCTTTCTTTCTTTCTTTCTTTCTTTCTTTCTTTCTTTCTTTCTTTCCTTCCTTCCTTCCTTCCTTCCTTCCCTTCTTTTCTTTTCTTTTCTTCTTTCCTTCCTTCCTTCCTTCCCTTCCTTCCTTCCTTCCTTCCCTTCTTTTCTTTTCTTTTCTTCTTTCTTTCTTTCCTTCCGTCCATTTCTTTCTTTCTTTCCTTCTTTCTTCTCTTCCTTCCTTCCTTCCTTTTTCTTTTTTCTTCCTTTCTTCCTTCCTTTCTAACTTTCTTTCTTTCTTCTTCTTTTTTCCTCTGTCTTCTATTGCATTAATTAAGCATAGGTCTGTTGGGTTTTGTTGAGTAACTGACTTGGCTACCACCAAAAGCAACAGTCTCAGGACATCAAGTGGCTGCTTCATCTGGAGCCATTATCATCACCAGTAAGACGTGACTCACATTGGGACTGTGCACAATGATTTAGTCACATAGTGAAATGACACTACAAGATCTGCTTCAAGATGTTGGTCCCCAGTGGCCCACACAGGCCTTATCCTGCTGCCAACAGGGGGAGTGATCTACACACACCCATCTTGGTCTGAAGGTGAAGGGCCATTTCTCCATGTCAGGAACAGGTACAGCAGTGAGGTTGGCCAGGGGCCATATGACACATTTTAAGCAAAAACAATGTACATAAAGTACACATTAAACTCAGAACAGGGAAAGATTTTTTTATTGTTGTTGCAGTTTTGGGTCAGGGCCAGGTTTGAAACCACCACCTCTGGCATAAGGGGACAGCGCCCTACTCCTTCAGCCAAAGGCACCACCCGGGAAAGATCTTTTTAAACATAGAAATAAGCTCCAAGCAGTTTTGACAGCATGTTATCTCTATGTAAAAAAATAAATGTTCCACCCCAAGACACACGTTTATGGAACCATGTGAAAGTCAAGTAACTTGTATGGTTACCACAGTTGGCAGTTTTCATCAAACATAAAAGAGTCCATTATTTGTTTAAGTATTTCTATATTCCCCTTTTTAAAGATTCCAACTATATATGAAATAGGTTCCTCAAAGCTTTACTATAGCTAATATTTTGTATCTTTTATTTGTGTGAGATTTTTCTTTGTGTTTTATTTTAGACAGGTTATTTCTTGTCAACTTTAGTAATCTTTCATGGGGGCAGGAGCTAGCATTGTCTGCTATTAATCCTTTTTAGTGTATTTTCTCTCAGAAATTGTATTTTTTTACTTTTAGAGGTTTGATTTGGTCTTTTAAAATATATTTAATCTTTTATTTAAAATGCTTATGCTGAGCCTCAGAGTCGAAGTGCTCTATAATGTCTTATTAGACAATCTGTACGTTGGTTTCTTGGCATTATTATTGCTAATAGTACCTGATATTTCAATGCAGTAATCGTCTGTTTTCTTTTCTGAATGTATTTATCTTCCTTCATTCTTTACCTAGTTTTTGTTTCTAGTCCTTATCTTAAACATTGTTATTGAATTTTAAGCTTTTTAAATTTGGTGCAGGTAAAAAGTGGAAACCTAATTAACACATGTATACGTAAAAATAAAAATAAATAAATTAATTAATTAAAAAATAAAATAAAACACTTCACATTTTCTTGAACATGTGGTAGAGAGCGATAAATGTTTTCATGCCCTTGTTGACTATTTTGGTCATCTATGTAATTTCTTGGTTGTTTCTAACTCGTTGGTATTTCTTGTTGTAGTTAGTCATATTTTTGGCCTTTTTGTATGCCAGGGTCATTTTTGATGGAATATCAGACACTGCAAATTTGACCTCCTTGGGGGTGGTGGTTGTAGTATTGAGCTTTGCTATAAATACTATTGAATTGGTTCTGGTACAAAGATAATTTTCTTGGGAATAGTTTGATCTTTGAGAGTATTGTTTCTAAGCTTTGCTTGTGGGACCAGAGGAACTTTTAGTCTAGGGCTATTTTGATTCAGTGCTGAGACAGTATCTTCCTATGAATCCTATGATGCCCTATGAATTAGAAGAAGTTTTCCTGGTCCTGTTGATACTTAGGATTGTTCTCTGTGCTTCTTTCTTTCTGGCTTCAATGTTTTGTTATACTCCTCTTCGGATCAATAGTGAGTAGACAACGGGAGCAGACTCTGTGCCCTTTCCTGCCCCCATGCTCCTCCCCCCCTTTAATATTGTGCTCTATGAAATGCATCGCTCTTTCTAGATTCCTTCCTCCTTCCCCTCAACTCAGGTAGAGTGAGAAGTGTGAACCGCATTCCCCCTTTGTTTCCCCTCTACATGGGATCACTGTTGTGCCTTGTCTAATGTATAAAAAAAAATTCTTTAATTTTTTTTGTCTACTTTCGTTCACTTTAGAAGGGAAAATAAACAATTTTTATCACTCAAAACTGGCAGAAAGAAGTCCCCAAATCAAATTGAAAGACACCATTTTTCCCTTTTAATACCTAAAAAGAGTTTAAACTACAAGACACATAATATTTTACAATTGCACAAAATCTCATCACATTTTAGTTACCATTCACAAATTCTCCACTTTTTTTCTTCAAATCATTCTGTAAATTCTAATGGGCTATATGAAAACTTGACAACAAAATTTAGGTTTCACTTTTATTTGATTGATCTCTATTCAAATGCATAATAGTTAATACTTGTACTAATGCAAATTTTGGTCATAATTAGTTGACATTCTTAGTTGACAGAAGGAATGCTTAAACATTCTATAGGATCAAAAAATCGAAAAGAACCAATTTTTCCTCATGAGCAGAAGTAGAAGAAAATATCACTTTAGGGGTCGTGCATTTTGAAAGATATGAGTGTCATGGATGCAAACATTTAATAAACTTGAGTTGCAGTTTTTAGTTGTAATCACTATCACAGTATGCACTTTGGAAATGCAAAAATTAAGCATAACATTCTGTGCTCAATTGACTTGTCTTCCCGTTCTTTCTCTTTCTCTCCCTTAATATTATTTCAAATTTATTTTTGCAATGTGTCCTATTTTGTTTATTTTTACTACACAGAGGTCATAATTCAGGCATTGCTAAAATTTACATTATGATTCTGTGACAGATAAGAACGAGCAGGCCAGATGCCTGGTGACATGCTAACTCAATGTCAACTCACTAATGACCCTGATAAAGGAGAACAAATGAAACAAAAGATCATCACATAGGGCATCTGAACCAAATTATAATGGATGTCATATGATCAGTGATGTGTGTGGGGAATATTAAAACAAGGAAAATTTAACAAAATGACTGGTATCAGTGATGACAGGTAGCAACAGATGTTTGCTTGCCTCCAGCAAAATGAGAATGAAAGTCAGAAGTAGAATTTCCTCAACTCTGACCGTTTATCAGCTATCACATCCACCTTTTAGCTAAATTATCAAAAATTAGAATACTCCAATATTTTAAATGCAAAGAAATAACTATGTGAAAATGAATTATGCAATTTAAGATATTTATGATAAGATGAATTATACGATGCCTTATGTAATCATTATCCGAAACCTCTCTTGGATAGAAATGTTGATTCATATAATAAGTGATCTGAATTTGGAGTTTACTATTCCATGTTTATTATTTTTAGCAATTTTGAAAGGCAGGGAAATATAATGTTGATTGTAGAATTAGATTTACTTGTTTCAAATTTTAGCTTCACCACTGTCTTAGTCCCCTTTGTACCTCTTAAGCAAAACACCTGGTATAGAGTAGCGTATAAAGAACAGACATCTATTTTCCCACAGTTCTAGAAGCAAGGAATTACATGATAAAGGCATTGATTGGATGGGTAGTCTGGTGCAAACTCTGGGTGTGTGTGGGGTGGTCTCTGTATCCCTACATGGCAAAAGCAGGAGGGAAAGAGAGCTGAATGCTGCCTAAAGCATCCTTCATAAAGACCTTAATCCCATCCTTCATAAAAACCTTAATCCCATTCACAAAGGAGAAACTCTCATGTCCTTATCATTTGTTAAATGCCTCACCTGATTATGCCATCATATTTGGCGACTCCTGAATTTTGGAGACAACACATTCAAACCATAATAATCATTTTTTTTTTTGGTGTGTAAACTTAAGCCAATTATTTAAACTTTGTACAGTTGTGTTTCTTTGTTTTCAAAGGAGAATCAAAAGTATATCTACTTTAAGGAGTTTTAATTGAAGATTGAGTTAGTTAACATGAGAAAAGCTGTTAGAGCAAGATCTAGAATATTATCCACATTCAATATACATCAGATAATATTACTAATATTTTTATTGATCCATTATGTGAGCCAATTATTCACAATGTCTTGCTCTAAGTGTGTGCATTCCTCCCTATGTAGCTCCACTTTCATCAACCTTGTGCCAAATTTCCTATAATCCTTTGTGAAGAAAATAAGAAAATTACTCTCCCTCACAGAGTGTGCCATGGTGTATTGGCTTTAGCCATAAAGGCACAGTTTTGTCCCTATGGTTCCTTACATAGTAGGTAAGGTCACCAACAGAGTAGAGAAATTCTTTTAGTGAGAAGAATTGCAATCAGGACACTTCATTGTTTTCTTTTTTATTGTAAGTTTCTGGAAGGTTCCTTCCTGCATCATAACCTGCTATAGCAACATTGAGCATCTTGGGATTTCTTGGATCTGTGAGTCATAAACACTAATTAAACATGTACATATTATTCTCCAGCATGGTAGATTGGAGGGTCTGTCTTTGTTTTAAATCTGCAATCTTTAGGATTATCTAATAAGTGAACAGGTTCAGTACCACCAAATGTAAGGGGTGTGTGTGCATGTACAGTGTCATTATGACTCCTTAATGGCATCAGTGTGAGAGATTCAGACTGCTGGAAAACAAAAATTTCACTGACAAATTGTTGGAAGTTATTGCCTTTCTCTGGCATAATATATTTTAACAAACTATTAAGATTAGCAGTAGGCAAACCTTTTTTTTTGTAAAGTACCAGAGACTAGATAGTTTAGGCTTTGGAGATGAACTTTCAACAATTCAATTTTGTTTAAGAGCATGAAAAGCAGGGTACTGGTGAAACTTGTTAAATGTAGAGTATCAATGTCTTTATATAGTGATCAAGAAAATGCCATGAAGGCTATCTCCAACAGTATGATCAAAATATTTCTGATTGTATATGAAGCACATTCTGCCCTATGATTTACCAATGTACACAATTATGATTTAATAAAATTATTTTTTAAAAAAGAAAATGGCAATAGACAATATGTAAAGGAACTGGCATGGTTGTGTTTCAATAAAACTTTATTTGCAAGAATAGATGGTGAGTTGGGTTTGCCCTACAGGGGATTTTTTTCTTTTTCTTTTTCTTTTTCTTTTTTGCCAATGCCTGCAAGAATTCACTACATCTCACTACCCAGGTTTTGGACTTCATACCACACATTAGAGTAAGCTGCATTAATATGTTTCAGTGGAAACATATGAAATAGCTGAAATCTCAATAACCACCACCTTGAACTTGCAATCTATTGATTTAATTAAAATATCTTTCTTTTCTATTTAATAATTTAAATAGGTTTATATATCACCACCTAAGAATCCAGGACTATTTTATTTATTTATTTTTTTGTCTTTCTCTAGTTGATTCTTCCTATGATAATAATAATGATACACACCTGAGTGGTAAGTGCCAATCTAAAGAATCTGACAATTTTTAGGAAATGTATTCCAATTATACAATGAGTAACTAATTATAACACCAAGTGCTCTCAGCAGACTTGCTGAAGGAAGACTAGATACAAATCTTTCCTAATCATTTGAGTTTCCAAAGACTTCATCTGGCCATGAGACTTCAGTGGAATTTTGATGTTCATAAATTAATGTTACCTCATAGTCAGGGTCAAATATTTGCAAATGGAATAAATATACTTATTACATAATATTTTATGTCTTTGGCTATGTTCTTCCAAGAAATTGTGACAACTCACGTTTGTTTCTTATAGGCCATTCAAATTTTCCAAAATGTGATGAGCGAACTTTACAGCCAGGACTAACTAATCAAGATAACACCAAAAAGCCTAAAATTTCTGGTAAACACATATGCATACACTAATACAGGCACATATAAAATTATTACTTCTCTCCTCTTCTTTGCCAAATATCCTCATTATTCAGGCCTGCACAGAGGCTTTTGATGATATAGTTTTGAAAGTTTTGAAATTCTTTTAGTATACCCTTCTATAAACTTCACATTGTGTTTGATCTCTAGATGTACTGAAATCAAATATTATTTATGTACTTGGACAGGACTTGAAGGAAGTTGAAGCAGCAGCAGGAGCTGCTTCAAGGATCTTATTCGACCTGGAAAGAAGAATTTGCATATTTGCAGGAAAGCGTGGAGAGATTGAGGGTTGGAGGTGTTCATAGTTCTTTAAATTCTTTACACATGTTTCTACTTCTAATATTGAGGCCCCACTTCTCAGTGAACGGCAGGACATTCACCAGATAGAGGGACAAGGTTGTGGGTTCAGTCAACATTGCAATTTTGATTGTCATCACACATCAATTTTTCTGTCATGTTTTTGGTGTCATCACTGTTGTGGCAACAAGAAATGAAAGGATTTTTAAAAATATTGTTTTAGAAATTTACCTGTCTTCATAACCGTGCCTTAGAATGAGAATGCTATGGATTTGAGTTTATATTTATCATCCTTAAAGGCTTCCTGTATAATGGAAGCAGTTACAACAACCCAGAATCTTTGCCTTCCTACATGACATTTGAGCTTTTATAGGAAATGGGAAAAAATGGTCCTTAAAAAAGAGGATATGAAGCCAGAACCATGGATCACATTAGGATTGGGAATGGAACAAGACTATGACAGGTTGCTGATCAAAGATAACACTGCCTCATTGAGTCGTAGATGCTGATCACAGATAACACTGCCTCATTGAGTCGCAGATAGTGAGTCCTAATATTTGTAAAGATATGACCCGGTGTCAACCCGCACTGGGTATTACAGATCCAAGAGAGGGAATTAGAAAATGAGGTGCTTTGCAAGGCAGAAGTGAACTTTCAGAAGTCTACATAAAAACATTGTAACACACATCTCTTGCTCTTGGAAAGGATGACTCAATATCATCAAGAAGTCAATTATCTCATGTTTACTTATAATTTTAATGCAATGCTTGTTAAATGATTAAGAAGTTATTTTGGGAGAACTAGATGTATTGACTGTAAATTTCATTTAGGAAAATAATCAAGGATAGCCAGAATAAATCTTGAATAGAAAAGCAATTTCAGGGTACTATATTTAGGCTTATAAAAGTTGTTGTACTTATATTTTAAATAAAATGAGACTAGCATATGAATAAGCAGGTAGTCAAAAAAATGAAAGTATGTGTGCAAATTTATCACTCTATAAAGATGATATTTTAAATCATCGGAGTCAACAATGGCTCTTCAATAATTATTGTTAGATTATCTGAGAACCACTTAAGAATATATACTAGAATAAATGCTAAATAAATTTGCTATGTTGACACAGCAATCCCATATCTACATACCTACTTTGACGATATGAAATATGGAAAACAAATGCATACATTTATTTACTCTGGCAAAACTTTTCAAAAGGAAGGTGTTGACAATGACTTAAATGTACATCAAAAGATGAGAGATTGAATAAATTTGCATAATGAGCACTGCACCTACCATAACCAAGATGAGGATGGTACCTATGTACAGTAAGTACATTACTCATTAAATTCCATATTATAAAGTAATATATATGTGCAAACATGCACACACATGTAGAAAATAAAATGCCAGAACAGAATAAGAATAATATTTCTTTTGTGTAGAAAATAAGGGAAAATAATAAAATAATGATAGTTACAGGCTTTTGCTTCATTTTGAAAAATAACATGACTGTTTTAAATTATAAACATTAGAATGTTAAATTCTAATTGTTCTTAATTACCAATCACAGCATAACGACTGATAAGGATGAATGAAGCACTTAACCTGTGTGTATATTTTTATGTAATTTTGAATTTTAATCATGCTACATATTCTATAGTAAGAGCTTATACATTAAAGGGAAGAATCACTTTAAACATTAAAAATATATACACCTAACAATAAAACAAATTTTTGTACAGATACAGGTGGACATGAAATCAAATGGAACAAATACTCATTCAAATTAGTTTTGAACATAGAACTGTAATTACTTGCATTCATTTTAAGAGAAGAACTGTAATTACTTGCATTCATTTTAGAGACGTATAAGGATGAAGAGTTATCAATGAAATCTGCAAATTTATATAGTAGTATTAATGTTTGAACTATTGTTGGTATTGTTAAATTTGAACCAATTTTACAAAGTCTATTGAATAAAGCCTATCAGTAAATATGCTATTATTATTAAAAGATAAAATTATAAAACAAAATAAGCAAAATTTATGACATTAAATTTGACTTTGATAACAATGGCGCATATGACACATTTTTGGGGGGGGGGTTGCAGCCGTGATTATTGTTTGGCGGGTCTGGGCTGGATTCGAACCCACCAGCTCAGGTGTATGTGGCTGGTGCCTTAGCCCACTGAGCCACAGGCACTAAGCCAACACATATGTTTTTTATGTTGTCTCCTGCAGCCTAAAAGATATGTTGATACGCTAATAAAGACAGAAAGTCTAGCAGCCATTGCATGGTTTCTAAACACAATTCCCCTCTAAAAGTTTCCAGGGGGTTGTGGACTCTTGCTCTGCTAACTCATGTATTGAAATGGGAAGAATCTCAGGGATGATTGCAGGTATGTGGAAGTAACACAGGAGACTTCTTTCAAGAGCCTATTCTGGCCAAATTTGTGACAAGTTCAATATCAAAATAAGGATGTTTTTAAATGAGTGAAACATTGAAAAAATAAAATATGTGGGTCCAAGGAGGGGTAGGCTGGGGCCAGCTGCTTTGATATTTGCTACCAGCGGAAGTGGTGGTGACAGCATCTCATTCTGCAAATTGGTGAAATTCAAAAATATGGAACTTTCCCTGTTCAGAAATGTGGAGGAGAGGCATAATAAAATGTAGTTACCTCCAGAGGGCTGACTCCCTAGAAGAGAAAAGAAAGGGTCTGTACCTTTTGATTTTTTTTACTAGTTACCTCCAGAGGGCTGACTCCCCAGAAGAGAAAAGAAAGCGTCTGTACCTTTTGATTTTTTTTACTATGTGTATGGATGACTTTCATCATAATCGAAAAAGCACTCAAAAATAAATCAATGTTTTAGAAAGAAGAATAATTACATGCAAATTACTGGAAGGGACTACAGATTCTAAATATTTCTTAGATCTACCAAGTGAATGACATCATGCATTCTCTGATTTTTTTTTTTAAAGAGTTGAAAAAATACATGTATCAGTTCATGACACTGTTCTCTCTGAACTTACTATTCTGAATGCCACAGTAGAGATGATGATTTTCCTGGAAAATAAAATATATTTTCTTTCTTGAAGCATGTATAGATAGACATATGTTCCTGTAGGCTATTAAAAATTATTATTCAGAATGTTAGTCATTTAAAGGTTTTCTTTGCGAGAAACATAATAAAAAACAAGTAGGTTTTACCTAGGCTCCATAAAAGGAAAAAAAAAAGAAGAAAATATTTGCATAACAAGTGTATTATTTGCATAACAAGTGCATGTATTATCCTCCAGTGAGTACCCCAGCTTTTTCTCACAGAGGTGCAAGAGAAGAGAGGATATTTGGGGGACTCTTCATGCAAAGCTCAAAATTGACTCAATAAATCATTTGCCAGGTTATACTGTGGAAAGCAACTAACATGGTTCCTTCAAGGAAAGAGAAATAGATGCCTCTTCTTATAGAGAGGAACTTCAAAGTCTAATTTCAAGGGAGATTCATAGATACATAGGTGGTGGAGAAAACATTTTCTTAATCAATCACGCATACTATCCCAAAAATTGATCTAGGCTAAAAATAAAGAATGTGCAAAGGATAATATTGAAGTTGACATCATATTTTTTTTTTTTTTTGAGACAGAGTCTCACACAGTTGCCCTGGAGTTGAGTGCAGTGGTATTATTGCTCACTGCAACTTCAAACTCTTGGGCTCAAGGGATCCTCTTGTCTAGCCTCCCAAGTAGCTGGACCATAGGCATCTGCCACAACGCCTGCCTATGTTTTAAAGATGGGGTCTTGCTCTTCTTGATCAGGCTGGTCCCCAACTGCTGAGCCCAAGCAATCTGTCCATCTCAGCCTCCCAGAGTGCTAGGATTACAGGCATGAGCCACTGCATCCGGCTGAAGTTGATATTTTAAATATAATTTTATTCAAATAATATCACATTATGCTTAGACTTTCCACTTAGAGAAAACTTATACTTTTAAAAATTCTAATATTTTATTGATGAAAATGAAAAAGCAACATTATGTATAGCTTCCTTTATGGAATACTGCCCTTTATTCAAGTGGATGAGGATACATTTTCTTCTTTCTTTCTTTTTTGTTAGTTAGTTAGTTTGTTAATATTAAATCATAACTGTGTACATCAGTGGTTCTCAGCCTTCCTGATGGCACAATGTATTTTCATTGTTACAAAGGGGTCATGACCCACAGGTTGAGAACCGCTGGTGTACATTGATGCATTTATGGGGGGTACTGCTTTGATATACAATGTGAAATGCTTACATTGAACTAAGTAACACATCCTTCACAATTACACTCTTTTCTTAATAGTTTTGAAATGTACATTGCATCATGCACATTAGGTGAGGTCTCCCCAAATGCCCTACCTCCTCCTGCCTTCCCCTCCCTTCCCCTCTCTCTCCTCTTCCCTTCTACTGTCTGGACTATCGTCATGTTTTACCATTCTTATGAACATGTAGGTGATTATATATTGATTTCATAGTAGTATTGAGTACATTGGATACTTAGTTTTTCCATTCTTGAGATACTTTATTAAGAAGAATATGTTCCAGCTCCATCCAGGAAAATAAAAAAGATGTGAAGTCTCCATCTTCTTTATGGATGCATCAGAGTATTCCATGGTGTACATATACCACAGTTTGTTAATCCATTCATGGGTTGAAGGCACTTGGGCTATTTCCATGTCTTGGCAATTATGGATTGGGCTGCAGTAAACATTCTGGTGCAAATGTCTTTGTTGTAAAATAATTTTTGATCATCTGGGTATATACCTAGTAGAGGAATTGCAGGATCAAATGGGAGGTCTTTTAGTTCCTTGAGTGTTCTCCAAACTTCTTTCCCAAAGGTAATATTAACTTGCATTCCCACCAGCAGGGTAGAAGTGTTCCCTTCTCTTCACATCCACATCAACATCTGTAGTTGGGGGAATTTGTGATATAGGCTAATCTTACTGGAGTTAGATGATATCTCAAAGTGGTTTTGATTTGCATTTCTCTGAAGATTAAGGATGATGAACATTTTTTCATGTGTCTGTAGGCCGTGTGCCGTCTTCATCAGAGAAGTTTCTATTCAAGTCTTTTGTCCTCATAGAAGTGGGGTTATTTGTTCTTTTCTTATTGATTATTTTGAGTTCTCTGTGGATTCTAGTTATCAGATCTTTGTCGGAATCATAAACTGCAAAAATCTTCTCCCATTCTGAAGGTTGTCTGTTTGTTTTACTTACTGTTCTTTAGGCTGTGCAAAAGTTTTTTAGTTTGCTCGGATCCCAGTAATGTATTGCTTCAATTGTCCAGAGGGTTTTCCTCATAAAGTATTCTCCCAGGCCGATTTCTTCAAGTACTTTCCCTGCAGTCTCTCCTCATAGTATTGCAGTTTCATGTCTTAAGTTCAAAACTTTTATCCAGTGAGAATCAATTTTTGTTCATGGTGAAAGGTGGGTATCCAGTTTTCTACAGGTTGCCAGCATTTAACCCAGGACCATTTGTTAAATGGGGAGTCTCTCCCCCAGTGAACAGTTTTGAAAGGCTTGTTAAAGATCCAATTTCAGTAAGCAGCTGGGTTCATCTCTTGGTTCTCTATTCCGTTCCACAGATCTACCGCTCTGTTTTTGTGCCAGTAACATGCTGTTTTGATCACTATGGATTTATAGTATAGCCTGACATCTGGTAACGTGATATCTCCTGATTTGTTTTTATTTCTGAGTAATGTATTTTCTGTGTGAGTTTTTTTCTGATTCCATATAAAATGACTTTTTCAAGTTCTTTAAAGTATGACAATGGTGTTTTAAGGGGGATTGAGTTAGATCTGCAGATCACTTTAGGTAATACGGATATTTTAATAATGTTGATTCCGCCCAGGCATGAGCATGGTAATGTTTTTCCATTTGTTAACATCTTCAGCTATTTTTTTAAACTGATAGAGGCCATCTATAGCAAACGCATAGCCAATATCATATTGTAAAATTGTAAACATTTCCACTCAGATCAGGAACAAAGCAAGGATGCTCATTGTCTCTACTGCTATTTAAGATAGTAATGGAAGTCTTAGCCATCACACTCAGGCAAGAGAAGGCCTCAAGGGTATCCAAATAGGGTCAGAGGAGATCAAACTCTCACTCTTTGCTTATGATATGATCCTATACCTGGAAAATCCCAGGGACTCAACTTCAAAACTCTTAGAAATGATCAAGGAATACAGAAGCATCTCAGGACACAAAATCAGTACTTCCAAATCAGTACCTTTTATATATGCCAACAATAGTCAAGCTGAAAATATAGTCAAGGACTCTATTCTTTTTATAGTAGTGACAAAGAAGATGAAATATCTGGGAATTTACCTAACAAAGGATGTGAAAGATCTCTATAAAAAGAATTATGAAATTCTGAGAAAACTTTTTCTTATTTAATCTAAAACATGTAAAGGAAATGAAGGAAAGAGAGAGAAGAAGAAGGTTGCTTTGTGGAAGGCCTTTATAATTATAACGTTGAATTAGGATAGTTAATATTTAATTTTATTCTTTATAAAACTTTAAATTTATCAAATATTTTCTCCCATTTTCAGTTATGACTAAATTCTCAAAATTTCTTATTAATTATGCACAATTTGAGGTACCTAATTATCTCGAATGAGCTGACTATTTTCATTATTTATAATCAATGGTAAATATTCACTGTTTCACCTCTGTTACCAAACTGATATTATTCCCATTACAGTTTTCTTTGTCATTTGGTTTAGTCATTTCATTCTTATTCTCCTTAATTTTTATTTCTATCATACTAAATCTTTTATTTTCATTCAAATACTGAATGATATATATATATATATATATATATTTTTTTTTTTTTGAGACAGAGCCTCAAGCTGTCATCCTGGATAGAGTGCTGTGGCATCACAGCTCACAGCAACCTCCAATTCCTGGGCTCAATCGAGTCTCCTGCCTCTGCCTCCCAAGTAGCTAGGACCACAGGCACCCATCACAATACCCGGCCATTTTTTGGTTGCAGCTGTCATTGTTGTTTGGTGGGCCCGGGCTGGATTCGAACCCGCCAGCTCAGGTATACGTGGCTGGCACCATAGCCCATTGAGCCACAGGTGCCGAGCCCAATACTGAATGATTTTTTTTAAAAAGAGTGAGGTGAGATCTTCCTGGATGTACCCTTTTTGTGTAAACATTAGTAATTATTAGTAGCTTTTGTTACTTTAATAAAAAAAGCAAAAAAAGGATTCAGTGTTTTGAACATAATTTTAACTGTTGATGAAATATATAGAGATAACATATTTATATAAACTTACATTACAGAAAACAGTAATAAAACAACAAAATTAAGTAAAATAGAGAAAATATGGCTCAAAATGTCAACTCTGTGATGATAAAAACAAATGCTACATAAATCACATTATTTCATTTAAAACACATACCACATACATGCAAATCCAAATGACATTTTTATGTAGTGAACAAAATGTTTACAAATACTTCCAGCATCACATAATATTCTGAATTAAGTTATAATTAGAAGGACTGTCATTATCAGTACTAGATGACAAAATTTGAAAAAGTATTATCATTTTGTACTTTTTTCTTTCTATTTACCACTGATGGATGCTATAATTTCACGAAGGGCCAGAAAAAATATACTTTTGGTGACCTCCAACTGCATACCTCCAAAATGCAAAATAAGCTTAAGTGTTTATGGGGAAAAAAATAGGATTTTCCTGTGACCTGTCAAAACTTTTGTGAAAACATTGAACAATTTCCTATTGTTCTCTGTTGTTGGTTATAAGTAGATAGGAAAATGAAAAATATAGTGAAACTTACATGTATGTAGCACACTCCAAGATAAACATTTGTAACATTGACTATGAAAGAATTTTTGTCTTTGTATAAAAACTAATGAATAGCTGCCACAGTGCTAGCACCCTACTGGTTGTATCAACTTCTAACATGTTACCCCTTGCACTTTGGATGTCATGAAAAATCTCCAAGAATTCCTTTAATGAACAGCGTTTACTACTGTCATTTTCTCTTGGACATGTAGATTCTTTTTTCACAACTAGTTTCTCATTTGTTTCTCCTTATTTTTTCATTATTTCATGTAATGTTTCTCCTTGTTTTTTCGTTATTTCATGTAATACCGAAAGTCTCTCCATATATGAGGAACTATTAATATGCTAGTGGATCAATGAGGTCACTGAGGAAGAGAGACGTTAAATAACTTCCCGATGTCACAGTTAGCTTAGAATAGAACCTGGATTCAAACTCCTGGCCACATGACAAAAATTTGAGACAATAAAACATGTCAAGATCTTGGCCTTGCTACAAACCATTTTTTGGAGGTGGGGTTGAGGCATTGGTGTCTTTTAAAAGCTTCTCCGAGGAGTCTAATGGAGAGCTGTGATTGATTGATAGTTAACTGCTTTTGAGCCTCCAGGAACAACCAACAAGCATTATCAGCACTGGAAAACTGACTCTTCAGTAACTGGTATTAGGACAATTGGTAAGGAATATGATGAGATCTCTGCTTCTCACAATTCTCTTCCAAATTCCTAATGGTTTAATTACTCGATGTAAGAATTGTCATTATATCATGCAAATATAAAACGTGACAAATTAGGTAAATATACATGTCTAAGATAGGACAGAGAGAAAAAGGCCCAGAGACCAGGAAATATATGTTATTTTATTTTATTATTTATTTATTTTGGAGAGAGAGTCTCAAGCTGTCACCCTCAGTAGAGTGCTGTGGCATCACAGCTCACAGTATCATCAAACTCCTGGGCTGAAGCAATTCTCTTGCCTTAGCTCCCAACTAGCTGGGACTACAGACCCCTGCCACAATGCCCAGCCATATTTTTGTTGCTGTCGTCATTGTTGTTTATCTGGCTGGGGCTGGGTTCGAACCTGCCAACCTTGGTGTATGTGGCTGGCACCGTAACCACTGTGCTATGAGCACTGAACCTATACCAGGAAATATAATCAACCAAATGGCAACAGTGGAAAGTTGCCTGAGAAGTTAAATGCGAGTTATCGAGCACACATTATTTTTATTAGTTATAGTCACTAAATGCATTAATTTTTCAATCTTCGTCTTTTGGAGTCTGTGTGATGAAGATGTATTCTTGTTAAAACAGCCCTATTAACACCTGTCCCATTGAGATTGGTTTCATCAGGTCCACTTCATGGTGAATTAAATCATTATCAGGAGGGACTTTAACACAGGAGGAATATTTTGAATAGATGTTTGATTGTTTAAATTCTGCAATTTGACAAGTCAACCTCAAGGAATTTTTCTTCATTCCAAGATGCCTCACATGGGTATTGATAAGGCATTTTTGTTTTTTTGAGAAAATAAAAAAAAAACAAAACATTTTCTTCTATGCTACTCACTGAGCACTTGTGAATTTTGCAGCTTTTTACCGTTTTTTTTTTTTTGTGTGTGTGTGTGTCATTCTTGATAAACAGTGCCCTTGACGGTATCTCAAGAAAAAGATAATCTGCATGAATCATAGAGAAGTATATGTTCACTGCAGTTGCAATAGTAAATTAAAAGTTGGAACGTTGTTTAAAAGAATAATTTCTCAATAATCAATCATTCAGTTATATATATATTTGATATAAATAATGGTAATATGCTCTTATCAAATATTGCAAAATAAGAAATCATTAGCTTTAAATCTTTATAGTATAGAGTATTACTATATTATCCATTTACCTAACAAGATTGAAAAAAATTCAATATTCTAACAGTGTTGTTCTCAATTCCAGAAAATACATTGAGGGAGAAATTGCTCCCAGAAAGCTATACTCTATAACTAAAGCAAATGGTTGATCTGAGAAAATTATTTTGAGAATTACCAAGTAATTCTCAATACTGAATATACAACCAGTATTTTACATTAATTTTTTAACATTTTAATTGACTATTGTCTAAAAGATGCAATGTTATTTTTGGGTGGTAAGAACACTTAATTTGAGATCTACTTTCTTAATAAAATGTTTTAGCGTATAATACAACATTGGTAACTATAAGCACTCTGGTGTTGAGCAGATGTCTAAAACCCATTCATTCTGCATACCTGAAACTTTGTGCCCCTTGAAGGACCCCTCATTTCTCCCTCTCCCAGGCCCTGGTTACCACCGTATTACCCTGAGCTTCTACAAATGTGATTATCTTAGATGCCACTCACAGGACAGCTGGTGCGGAATCAGTCCATCTGTGTGAAACTGGCATCACCAAATATACTGTCTTCTGGTTTCATTCGTGTGGTTGCAAATGGCAAGATTTCCTTCTCTTTTAAAGCTAATATATTATTGTGTATATCTATAGGTATATATACACACACATGTAAATGTGCACAAATATCTCACATTTTATTTATCTATTAATCCGTTGACAGACAGGGTGGTTTCCATATTCTGACTGTGATGAATGATGTTGCAACAGACTTGGGAGTGCAGCTATTTCTTCGAGGTGGTGATTTTATTTCCTAAAAACCCAGAAGTGGGATCACTAGATGATAAGTCGGTTCTAATTTTCTTTTCATGAGGATCCTCCATAATGTTTTCTACACTGGCTGCAACCATTTTATATTTCCACCAACAGGGTGTAACCGTTCCTTTCTCCCTACATCCTTGCCAATATTTGTTACTATTTTTTGTTGTAATAACCATCCTAACAGTTATGAAATGATATCTCAGTGAAGATTAATTTGCATTTCCTAGATAACTAATGATGTTGAGGACATTTAATATACCTGTTAGCTACCTGTATTTCATTTTTAGAGAAATGCTTATCCAAAAACTTCGCTCATTTGATAGTCACATGAACTTTTGAGGAGGATGAACTACTTATTACCTTGATTTTGGTGATGGTTTCACAAGTGCGTGCATATGGTAAGACCCATAACTATTATATACATTAAATACATGTAGTTTTTGGATATCAATTATACCTTAATAAAGCTACTAAAACATAAATAAATAGCAAATGCATATCTTCCTTAGGCAGCGGTTCAAAACATTTTTATTTCAACACAACTGCTAGGTGATAATTACTTGTATGGCACACTCCACTAGACAGAACCAGAGTTGTTTATAAAGCCTGCAGAAAAGATAAGGCAAACTGCTGAGACAGTTGTGGAAAATTCTTGCTATGCTACAATCTTATGCCCTTTTCTTCCTCTGAGACTAAGAACAAAATCTTTAGGACACAAGAGCGAGCAAGACAGATAATGTGTGTTCAAGGAACTAGTAAAATATTTCACACTGCCTCCCAGCTGATGGCTGGATGCACTGATCCCTGACAAATGTCTATAGTCTAACACTTGCACTGGAACATCCCAATGCTATGGAGATTTCTAATATCCTTATCAACTAGAAGAAGAAATTTAGGGGACTGGCTATGCAAAATATAAAGTCAGTCACCAAATCATGGCAGATTTAGAGAGCAAAAGCAGCTCTTAACATCAAGTCATTTCATCTCTCTGTGTTTGGCTTTTTCCAGTTACCCTACCCACCTCGAGCTTCACCAATATTGTTGCAAATGGCAGCATTTTCTTTTTTTATAGAGCTAAATAACTTTCCTGTATGTGTATACACATATTATACATGTACATATAATGCTATTATTATACTATATGCTAGAATACTATCATTCTAATATATATTATGTAATATATCATGTATACTATTCTTCTGCAAAGAAATTTGGGTGTTCAGGTTTCTCTTTGAAATCCTGATTTTATTTCCTTTGGATATATACCCCATAGTGGGATATCTGGGACACTGAATTTTTAAGGAATATCCACATTGCTTTTCATAATGACAGTGGAAATTTATATTCCAACAACAGTGTCAATGATTTTCATCTCTCTGCATCCACATTGGTATTTGTTATCTTTTGAATTTTGAAACAGCACCCCTAACAATTGTAAGGTGGTATCTCATTGTGATTTTGATTTACATTACACTGATGATTGGTGATGCTGAGGGCCTTTTCATGTATGTGCTGGACATTTATATACCTTCTCAGAAAAAAAAAATGTATATTGGCTTCTTTCACTATTTTAAATCAGATTTTTATATTAGTGGTAAGAGTTCTGTCCATATTTAAATACAAACCATTTATTGGCTATACGGTTTATAAATATTTTCTCCCAATCTATATGTCCCCCTTCATTTTGTAGAATTGTTTCCTTTGCCATGCAGAAAATTCGGGTTAATGTAGTTTACTTGTTTATTTTGTTTTTATGTTTTTGTTGTCATATCCAAAGAACCCATTGCTAAGACCAACATCATGGAGCTTTTCTCCTGTGTTTTCTTCTAAGACCTTTGTGGCTTCAGGTCTAATGCTTGTCTTTAATCCGTTGTAAGTTGATTATTTGTGTATGGAGTAACACAAATCTAATTTCATTCTGTGCATGTGGAGATCCCATTTTTCTGACACTATTTATCAAAGAGACTGACTTTTCTCCTGTGTATATTCTTTTTCCCTTTGTCTAAGGTTAGTTAACTGTGTATATGTGGTTTTATTTGGGGGGTGTCTATTCAATTTTCAGTTCTCCTGAGTGATATATGTGTTTTTATATCAATATCATAGTTTTGATTACCATGGATTTGTAATAAAATTTTGAAATTAGTAAGTGTAATGTTTAGCTTTGTTTCTGTTCATGAGTTATTGAGCTATTTGGAGGCTTTTCATAATTCCTTACAAATTGTAGGATTTTTTTAACTGTTTTGGGGTGCCCAGGTGTTCATTGATGGTAGTAGAATTTATAAATCCATTTTCCCCACTAAGCTTCTGTTGACATTCAAAGGGATGTGTCTTCTCATTTTTGCTAGAGTAGTGCAAGAGTCCCAGCTTCCCACTAAGCCCCCACTGACCTATTCCTGATGAACAGACATGGGAGTGATTCATGA
Source organism: Arctocebus calabarensis (assembly GCA_963573935.1). Taxonomy (NCBI): domain Eukaryota; kingdom Metazoa; phylum Chordata; class Mammalia; order Primates; family Lorisidae; genus Arctocebus; species Arctocebus calabarensis. The sequence goes on from CAUYON010055669.1 coordinate 46,558, forward strand.
CTGTCACCCTTAACACAGAGGAAGGTGGGGATTCCTGTCACGACTTGCTAATAATTACAAAATTACTCTTGGCTCCCTACTTAGCCTCCTCTGATGCCAGCTTGGTGTGGCTGGGAGTTAAAGAGTCGTGTTACGATTTGGCAAGGTAGAAAACATGGTTGCCCATTTGGAATTTGTGGGCATAGGTGGACGTTGGGTCATAGTATGAAATTTGTCAGTCTTTTAAGGCTACATCTTCTTTATTCCATGGCTAACAAATTAGGCCTTTCCAGGCCTATTTTGCCTTTGCCCCATGGTATTTTTGTTTCCTAATTTATCATCTCCATGTATAAAATAAGATAGATACTAAGAAAATCCAAGGACTTTACCATCATACCATTTTTTTATACTCAGGCACTTGGGCATTTTGCCTTCTTCTCCCCAGCTTTTAGATACCCTCTTCTCAGTCTTATTTCATACATAATGTCTAGGGTTTTCAGCTATACTTAGTAGGAAAAAGAGGGAATGTGTTTTCCAAAAGGGAAAGGCCAAAAATCCACTTTTGAAAAAATAAGTTTGTGGTGGTTGCTTAGTCAAATCAGGGGAGGTCTTTATCTGAACAAAAAAAGTCATATTTATGGAACAAGTGTAAGAAACAACTAATAAATAAACAGAGAGATATATGTGACAAAAAGAACATTAAGTTAATTTCACAAAAACTGGATTACTTAAAAAGCAATGTTTGAATTATAGCTCAATAAATTATTGTATTCTGATAGACTATAAATTTAAACTAACATTAATAATGATATTTCTGAAGAATCTTCAATCAAATGGAAATTGAACAACTTGTCATATTATGTAAAAAAGGCATATCATTAAATTATAAATATTCCATGAACTACATAGTAGAAAAGATAATAATATATTATTCACTCCTACTTTCTAAAGTGAACTTTCCAAATATTAATAAGAAATATTCTATTTAGATTTTATTATTGTTATATGAATGTTCTGACTTATATTTTTCTCTATTTTTTAACTTCTTTGAACGTTATACTCATAAAAGTACTGACATTACTTATTTGATAAATATGTAGATCAAATTTTCTATCTAAAACTCGTTTATAGGATGACTAAAATATTTACAGCTATATCTTTAATGCCCTTCATGATATCTGACAACGTATTTCTATTACTAATATATTGGAGAACATTTTATATAAAGACTTAAAAACATAAAATTCTATACTAAAACATTTTCTATGTTTATACTATAGTTATACCTATTTAAAATTATGTTTACTTTCAGAAAAATATATATTTTTTTAAATTTCAGATTAATATGAGGGCACAAACGAATAGGTTACATTGTTTGAGTTTGTTAGGCAAAGTTCAAGTTGTAGTTGAGCCCTTTACTCAGGAGGTGTGCCCTCTATCCTTGCGTGATGCCCTTTGGTTTGAGCACATCAATCCCCCTCCGTCCCCTGTTCTGTCTCCTCCCCTCCTCCCTCCACTTGAATTTAATTGTTTTCTCTCTTTTGGGTGTGTAGTTGTTCATAAATTGGATACATATATATACAAACACATATATATGTATAATAGTTATATATATGTGTGTGTATATATATACATACATAATAGTGTTTTATATATATACTGACATAAATTTATTCAATATAGTCAATATATATGTCAGTGTAGTTATATATGTATGTGTATATATAATAGTGTTTTAATATTTATATACTGACATATACAATAGTGTTATATATATACTGACATATATATTAATTATATAATATATATATGTCAGTCACACATATATAACTATACTGACATAGATATATAGACATATATATGATATATATATGTCAGTATATATATAATCATACTTTATTAATCCATTCATGGTTCATGGGCAGTTAGACTGTTTCCACATCTTGACAATTGTAAATTGAGGTGCAGTAACAGTCTAACAGTCTAGTGCAAATGTCCTTATGATAAAATGATTTATTTTATTCTTGGTAGATGCCTAGTAATGGGATTACAGGATCAAATGGAAGGTCTAATTTGAGTTCTTTGAGGATTCTCCATATTTCCTTCCAAAAAGGTTGCTTTATTTTATTGTTGTCCCATCAGCAGTATCAAAGTGCCCCCTTCTCTCCTAGCCACAGCTGCAGCTTTCAGACTTTGGGATGTGGGCTATTCTCACTGGGCATAGGTGATGTCTAAAGGTGATTTTGATTTGCATTCCTCTGATGATCAGGGATGATGAGCATTTTTTCATGTGTTTGTTGATCATTCTTCTGTCTTGTTCAGAAAAGTTACTGTTCATGTCACTTACCCACTGATAAACGGGATTGTTTGCCTTTTTCTTATTGATTTGTTTTTGTTCTTTGTAGATTCTTGTTATGGGCCATTTGCCAGATTCTTAGCATGCAAATATCTTCTCCCATTCTGAATATCGTGTTGCTACTTTGTGTAACAACACAGTTACAAAGTACACAAAGTACAGATCTTTGTGTACTTTATTTGTTGGTCAGCCCTATTGCCACTCACAGTAATTTTTTAATTCTTACTAAATATCCATAAGATCATTTCATTATTTTTTTTACTTGTGAGAAAATTAAAATCCGAATCTTTAAAACATTTATGTGAAATTTTCCAGGTTTTTGGTAACAACCTAGATTTTATGTATAGATCATCTGATTCCAAATTCAGAGAATTATTTTAACTAGAACAAAGTAAAAATTTAAATATATTTTTAAGGACTGTTCTATGAATTACTTAATTTTTTAATTTACTTTTCTAAATGCTAATTTCAATTTTAAATGCATTTTTGGATTTCTAAAATCTTTTGTATTCAATGAGATGAGATAGGGTGGAGAATTTTCAAACCAAAAAAGCACTGTATGGTAGATATTCTAGAAGGGAACTTATCTTTAAAGTCACATGGTTTTAAGTTACTGTTGTCAAGATGGTTACTTTTACATTGAAAAACTTTTGCTCAGAAATCACTGGCAAACAGTATTTCTGTCTTTACTACCATTATCGATTGTTCTCAATGTTTTTTTTGTTTGTTTGTTTGATTTTTCCTTATAGTTGCAATGGGAACTGAAATTATATTTTGCCAGTACCACAGAAGTGCAGAATTCTAGACAGAGATAATTATGTTTAATGATAGAGGTGTAAACACATTTTCTTAGGTCTATGATTAGAAACTTTTAAGGAGTTGTGATGCAATGTAAACATTAATCAATTGTCAATGACTTGAACTTGAATAGTCCTACTTCATTCCTGAATGATTACAGTGGTATGTTTCTGTTTAAGGACTGTGATATTTTCCTTTGAAGAGTGATGTTAATATTATACACATGATTAACATAATGAAATATATGCTGTGTAATAACATCTCTTAGAGCTATATCCTTGCTTTAATGTATTTTAAAAGATTTGCTTAACTTTAAATAAAATTTGATTCATTTTTAAAATATCAAAATGTATTAAAAATCTCTTCTGTTCCCTTGAAATAATATTTAAATGTTATTTTATAAATAATATAAGAAGATGTTATTTTAATACATACTAGAATATATTAATTAATGACATGATGATCATTTGTACGTTCTTTTTTGGTATTTTGTTGAATTCCACAATTATACATGGTTCACAGAATGAGGAGTTTGTTTATGAGAATATGAGTTCTTCATTAATTATGCATAAACGTGATATTACTATGCTATTTTTCCATGATGTGCGCTTTTAAGAAATTCAATGTAATTCTTCTGATTTTATAATAATAATAATATTCTACAGAATTTTTGTTTAAAGACATACTTATAGAAATACATCTGCTGTGTACTGAAAGATCTTTATGACACAAAATGTTAGATAATAAAGGAGTATTTTATCATCAGTCTTAATTTAATTCACATCTACTCTTATTGTTCATTTAGCAAGTGAAACTCAATTACTGACAATATTAGACCTTCAGTATCTATAAAAGGCAGTGGGATTTAGCACTGGGCGACTGTTTAAATCAGTGGTTCTCAATCTTCCCAATGCCTCCTAATGCTGTGACCCTTCAATACAGTTCCTCATGTTGTGGTGACCCCTAACCATAAAATTATTTTTGTTGCTACTTCATAACTGTAATTTTGCTACTGTTATGAATCTTAATGATATGTTACTAAGGGGTCACCATCCACAAGTTGAGAACTGTTTAAATGATGATATTTCAAGGTGGTCCACATGCAAAGGAAGCAGTCAATGGTTAGATAGAAAGGCAAGTCATAATTCAGTAGATTGTATTATGTTAGAAGTCCACTCTCTGAAGTTACATGGCCTTGTTGTGAATTTGAGTTTGACTACTTCTTAGAGTGTGACCACAGCCAAATCAGTTAAATTTTCTCTGTTTCAGTTTTCTCATCTATAAAATTGAGCTAATAATAATAATGTCTTTTTTCAGAAGATTGATAAATTGAATAATTTAACATTGGGAAAATGATCCCACACACACACATAAAACTATAGTCTAAATATTTGTGGTGGTTGTTATTAATATAATACACGAAAATTTGAAGACATTATTCTATTTTATGAGTTTATGTTAGGAGTGATTTAATCATTGTTTCATATTTGGCTTTGAGATTTCTCTGAGTATAACATCCCTTTTGGGGGGAAGGTATTAAAAATACTACCTAACTTTTGAAATACGCAACTTGAACTAAAGAAAGAGAGTTTTAGAAATTCATTTGCGCCTATAGGAAAGATATCCAGAGATAATTAGAGGCTTCCTGACCATTTCACCTCTATAATTAAACAATTATCTAAACTTGTAAAACACTATTTGGTCACGTCTGGCAGTAACTGGACCTGAGGGACATAACAGAAAAAAAAATGCACTGAATTTAGGAGTATTTTTATGTATCATAAAAGTATTCAGTTTTTTTTTTTAACCTAAGAATTGGTTCTTATGGGGAATAAACCCTACATTTAATTAAAAATGGCCTTTAAGGCATTTTTCAGAAATATGTATAAATGTGGAGCGCTGTTCTGAAGAGAGTCCCTTTGTGGTAATTATATTCTGCATGAGTGCTGATTGAACTAATTAAAAATTGCAAGTCTTATCAAGAGTATTTATTGAAATCTAGTTGGCAGAGTATATTACTAAACCTAGTTCAGTAGTTTACTCTTTTGTACCCACTGAAGAATGGTAGAATGGATTCATGTAAAGAAGGAAAGAGGTTGAGAGAAGTTTGATAAACAGACAAAACCATATCTGATCATCGTGCCTCAGAAGTGACTCAATGGCTAAATCCACAGAGTAAAAAGTAGCCTTTTAAATCATCTAGCAATTTAATTTGTATTTTGCTATTATTATCTCAGAGACTACATTAGGCAACAACTATTCAGCACCCTATTCTAATTTGTTCTTATCAGTTTAGTCTGAAGGAAAACCCAAAGTTAATTTTTGATGTATAAATGGTGATCAAAAGAGCTCCTTTAGGGAACTACACATTGAAATTTTAGAGAGTATTGTACTAAAACCCAGGCCCTAAAATTTAGGATCCAAGTAAGTGCTTGGTATTCCCTTTTCAGCAGGGGCCTTCTGATATTTCTCTCGGGTCGCTGATAGCCTAAGGCACAGGAAATCAGGCAGGGAATTATGATCAGAAAGTCAGCAAAGTGATGAAAATATGGAAAATCAGAGTGGGATGGAAATTTCCGCTCTGCCGTTTTTAATAGTTCTGTGAACTTGAGCAAGAACATCAATATGTCTGAATTTTTGTATCTTATTGTAAAATGGAGCAGTAGTACACATCTTGAAAAAATTGTAGGAATAATGAATATTATGTGTATAGAAGGGTTTCTGAGAGGGCAAAAATCAAGTCATTTTCAAAGATTGAACAAGTAGAATTGTTTAAAAAAGGGAAACAAACTTCTTGACATGCCCACTCACTGCTAATAGTAGAAAGGAATTCTGGCTGCAGAAAGAGGGCTCCTTTGTTTAGCTTCAGGGATCTTTCTGCCTTTCATTTGTGGCTGGAGTGAAACAGGAAATTGAATGCACCATTTATGTTTGTGAAGGTGTGTGTGTGTGTGTGTTACACATCGTCGCTTCAAATATTTATTTTTGTACTTCTGCTGACAAACCTAACCAGAAAAGTAGAAACACTCCCTTTCCATTGATGTAATCATGCCATTTTGGATACATGTAAAAATATGATTCTAGAGGATATAATTGACACATCAAGGCACAGATGGTGAATTACTCACGCAGTGAGTCATGAGGTAAATAGGAAGTAGACTGTCTTGCGTTCATTCTACAATATTTGTAAATTGTTTCCCCCCAAACACATTGCAATTGCTGAAAATCAATTTTTTTATTTAAATGTGTATTGACCTTACCTGTAGGTCATCAATGTCACTACATCTATTGATTAAATGTACCTATTCTTTCTTCCCATGAGTTCCTGACAACTGAAAGAAAAATCAATGAACAAAGCTGAATTATCCACCACAGATTCTCATAAAAATAAAATGAAAATGTGATACAAATGAGTTTGGTAAAGTCTCCAGTTATCTTCAAGCCGTCTTTACGATGCTAAAGATTCACCTAGAACCTTACCCTACAGGCTTTTCAAACAACTGCCGTATGTAAATCCATAATGCAAAACTTAGGAGCATGAAACTCATTTTCAGGAAGAAAATAAGCAGTTCAATATAAATTTCTGAATTTGAATAAAATGAACTGGAGAGAAGTTGTGAAAACTACAACTATTAAACTAAGCTTCCCTATGCAGAGGAAAGGAAAAACTGGGCTGTTATCTCTGGGCCATCCCATTTCTGAAGAAAGTATTTCTTAACAAAACTGGCAAAATTCAAGATGTTTTGAATGTAAAAAAAAGTCTACTGATTAAAACAATTCTATTAAACTAGCAAGAGGATATGAAAGATCTCTTGAAATAGTGAGTTGTTATGCAACTTCAATTATTCACCTCTCCCTACATACTGCCTACAAGTCACAGATTTTTGCCACTGACTATAGGTAAATGGCTGAAATGTATTATCTAAGGAAAGAGAGGGAAAATGACACCTACAAGAAATGAGTACTGACTCTTGATTATCAAACTAGGGATTCTCTTAAGCTCATCTTTACAGAAAAAAAAAAAAGAGGTAAAAAAGTATTGAGGCAAGACAGTGCTCAAAGATCTGATTCTGAAACAAATGGAAAGTAAATTATTTAAATGATGGAAAGACTATCTAGAGCTGCCTTAGCTATTATATGGAATTAATAATCCCTTTTAGGAAGAAGTTTGCACAATTTCTGAAAGACTTTAGGAGAAGTCTATTGATTAACACATATTGAATAGTTAGTTTATTTCCACATGTTGGCTATTGTGACTCCTTAAATTCATAGAATCAAAGAGTGGAATGGTGTGTATTAAGGATAAGGGGAAGGAAAATGGGAAGATACTAATTGTGAGTATAAAAGTTTAACTTACTCTAGATGGCTGAGTTCAAGATATCAGCTGTAGAACATGGTAATTATTATCAACAACAGTGTACAGTAGACTTAAAATGTGTTAAGAGAGCAGATCTTATATTAAGTGCTTTTACTACAATAAAATAAAGTTGTTAAAAAAGCAAAGAGAAGAATGGGAAAGCTGTATAGTGAGAAGCAAGGGAAGGCTCCAGAAAAGCTCTGTTACGATGTTGTCATAGTCAAGCTGGGGAGAGGCCAACTCTTGTTCTTTTCACATATCTGAGTCACAGCTTTTGCATTTCAAAGTATCTTCCTATCCTCATTGTTTGAAGTGAAACTGGGTTATAAAAGTTACTCCTATGTGTTTATAAGAGTAATAAGCTACAAAATTTGAGAAACAGACAATTTTAATATTGCATCAAAAACTCACACAATTCCCAGCTTCTATTAGACCCATAAAGAGTAAGAATGGATGAGAACCCTATGCAGATGGGGAACGTGGTGTCTGGACGGTGCTAAGCACTTTTCATGCATATCTTGTTTATTTATTTATTCTGTAACAGTACGATCAAAATATTTCTGAATGTATATGAAGCACATCGTGCCCTATGATTGCACCAATGTACACAATTATGATTCAATAAAACTATTAAAAAAATAGTAAGAATGGGGTTTTCAACATATTTGGTTGACCACCTGTACAGCAAGGAAAGTTTCATTCCTTATTTTAAGGAAAATGCATTTCTAAAGATCAAGAACAGATAAAAGCAATTTGAGAAGCTAATTTTTTAACATGCTACACGATGGAATAGACTGAACCTTGTGATCTAGAAGACTCCTTATACTTCAGGGAGCACTTTGCTACCTTCCAATGACAATCATCTCCAAGAACTGCCTGGCTCATGATTTTTTGTGACATAGTAGAGAATACATTTGCATTAGATTAACACATTAAAGTAATGGCTTGTTAAATCATGTTTTGTAGTGTTATTTTAGGCCACTAAGTAGAATGATTTACTTTTTATGTGAATATTTATATTTGTATGGATTTATCCAGTGTTGTCAAATTCTTCCATTTTAAAAAAGAAGTTTAAGATCTAGATTTAATCTCTCTAATCTCCGTATTAGAGTTGTTTTGATAGGTCACCACTTTTCTATTACATTATGGTAGCCAAAATTAAAAAAAATAAACAGAAATGAACACTTGTCTGCCTAACAGTATTAGGACCCTAGACCACAACCTCAGATCTCATTGTAGAGAGAAATAAATAGTACTTTTGCTATTTGGGGTAGTATGTGAAATATTTAATATTTAAAAAAATGAACTACAGTATTTCTTTATTTTAACTTTGAGGTGCTTATATCAATGTATAAGATCTGTGGTCAAATAAAAAACAAAGTTGTTTTATTTGCTGATGTATCTCCTCAGCAAATAAAACAAAAGCATGTTGTAGTTCTATCTGACTGGAGGGTTTTCTGAGATTTTCTTTTTGCTGAAACACATGTCAGTAATGCCAGAATATACTTATCTATTTAACAAATGAGACACTTAACAATTTCATGTAAAAAACTTCCATATTACAATTTTATATTCTAATACATAACATATAGTAGTAACATATAGTAGTTTCCTGATATAAAAATATCTAATAATACAGGGTGGCGCCTATGGCTCAAAGGAGTAGGGCACCAGCCCCATATGCTGGAGGTGGTGGGTTCAAACCCAGCCCCGGCCAAAAAAAAAAAAAATCTAATGATACAAAAAATAAACCTCCAAACTTTTATAACTCAAGTTATAAGGGCATACAATGTATAAGTTGTATTTTCTTAAAAAGACACCTATAATACTTTAAAATTGATCAATAATTATTAAATTGTTTCATTTTATACAAAATATAGTATATGTGAATATTTGGTTCAAAAGAACACACTAGGTAAGATAATTTTTAAACATAAGTTTTGCCTTATATGGAACTCAGTGCATTAAAAATAATGAATACACAAGTATATAAAAAGACCACGAGAACTATCACAAAGATAATCAACATTGTCCGAGTTTCATATGTAGACGGATTCAATACCACCCCAATGAAAATTTCAAAATATTTTCTAATTAACATGATATCCAAGTTATTGTTTTCTTGATATAAGTTGTTTGGAGGTTTTTATTGAAAAAAACAATTACAACAAAAAAGCTTCAAAGCTTCTTGTTTTCTGTCCCTAACATCATAAAAGTTCAACAGTAAATTTTTTTTAAGTAAACCTTTATTAGCAGATTCTAAAGTGCATTTGGAAAGTAATTGCATGGAATGAGATAAGAATAAAGTTTCAATACTATATCATCTAAAATGTTACATGAAAATTCCTATAATGTTATAGGGATTCAAAATAAGGTAAACATAAATAATAAAATAGACAGAGAAACAATACAATGCTAGAGCAGAAAGTGTTCAGAAATACATACTGTAATACATGGGCTTTAGAAAATAATGAAATTCAGTAAAGGGCTTATGTATATTTGGGTAACAATTTAGACTAAAACCTACAAAAAAAGAAGCAACAACAAAACATAAAAAGGTTACTACCTGACAAAAATGCATGCATAGTAATTCAGGGAGAATATATAAAACCATAATACTAGATAAATAAACCATAATCTTAGAGAAATACTTGTGTTTAAAGGCAAATTTTAAAAAAAGATGAATCACAACTGTCACCCGGACATAAAACTGAACATGTGTTAAAAGATATTTAATTTACTCAGCGAAGGAAACAGGCAGATGTTATAAATGATTCAAGAGAGAATGCAAAGTACAGACATATTTATGAGGAATTGAACAATAGCTCAAAGACCAGAAGAATCCTAGAATCAGATAATCAAAAAGTGTGTTTTATGTGGACAGTAGTTATAGAAATAGCTGGAAGATCTTAATGACCTGGTATACTCTAGACAATGTAGAATGTTCCAAGTTTTCACTTTATTCTATCAAAACCTCCCCAAAGAAAGATTATTTTTCATCAAAAATTAACATTGTTCTCATTAGATTTGAGCTGAGTATTTATAGAGCTGTAGCAAAAGTGTAAATTTGCATAAGGCCATTGTAATTTTGCTTTGCTAGAAAATTTCATCTGGAAACCTGGGTAAGGATTGCAATATCCTCTTGCTAAACTTTCCTGATGCCAGTAATTCAAGCTAAGATGTTTTCTTCATCTAGTTTACATGTGGTAAGTATATATTTCAGTGAATTCTCAAAGTCTTCAGCATATCCTGAGGTCCCTGGGCTTATCTGGAATTGGCCTTCCTCATTACAATCTGAGAGGCTGGACACTCTGGAAACCAGGACTATTTCAGTTTTCCCAAGAAGTCTTTGTGAGCATTGCTCTCTAAAATTAACCACAACTCCTTAAAATTTCCCAGTCGTATCTGATTAAATGAGCACCAGTCTCTAATACGACACCCCAGGAAAGTCCAGTGACTTTGCAAAACTAATTTGCCCAATTATTACCTGGTGAACAAGAGAACATTTTTTTCTCCCACTAAACCTGTGTAAATGACCATATTGACATGAAAAGTAAGATTCTATAAAAGTTTCTGAGTTCCAGACGGAGGAGGGCTAAGCAGAAAAAATGAGATCATTTTAAAGTGCTTTATTTCAAATTAAAAAAAAAGAAGAAACAATTTACTAAACTGTTTTGAGTTACAGATAGCTTAAGTAGAAAGGGATCAGATTTCCTAAAATATCTAGAAAACACATACCATTAAAACATCAATAATAATGAAGTGAAACAAACAAAAAACCACAACCTCCCTCATCTGTTCTTTCATTCCTGGGTGATTACTCCTGTTTCACTGAATCTTGGGTTAGAAGATTAAGCAAAATTTTAACAAATGTTATTTCTTTTTTCCAGGCTCATTATTTACACACTTTATAAAAAGTAACAGTCCTTACACATTGGTACCTGGAGGCATCCAGGCAGGTAGGAAGATCCTGTAGCTTCAATTCTACAGCTTCACAGAAACACAAAACACACTGGTTCTGATATAAAAGAGGTTTTCTCCTCTCTGGTGGGCAAAATTTTAATTGTTTTATGCTCAAAATAGGCCAATATACAACAAACAAAGGACTCACACATCTGATTCTTTGCCAGGTTCCAGCCAACAGAGGCCACATCTCTGTCAACCATTAATCCCCCATTTCCAGAGACCACCAATAGTTACATCATAAAACCAAATTCCCAAAGAACAAATACATCCCTACAGAGTTAGAAAATGGTCCAAAACTATGAAAACAGTTCTATTTCTAAAACCTTAAGGAACTTCAATACTCTTTTCCACAATAATTCCAACAATCTATATAAGGGTTCCCTTTTCTCTACATCCTTGTAAACACATATTTCTTATCTTTTTGGTAAAAGTCATCCTAGCAGGTTTAAGATGCTGTCTCATTATGGTTTTGATTTGCATTTCCTTTATAATTAGTTATGCTGAACATATTTTCATATACCTGTTTTAAGTATTACTATATTAAATTTTCTCATCTGGAACATTTAGAAAACAAAATTTAATTTAAAAATATAATAGGATTTCATCTGACTATAATGAATGTTTTTTTCTGCATGAAAATGGATATTCAAGAAGTAGTGAAGCCATCTTTAAAACCAAAAATGCCTCCAGAAAACAAATGATAGTATCGAGATGGTTAAATATCTGAAATGCATGCTGTAAAGCTATTCACTCTTTCTTAAGAATTTCTGGGGGTAGGGGAAGTTGTAGAATATCTTCTTGCGATAAGGTATCCATGTATTGCATAAATTATGCAAGGAAACATGTACTATTTTTCTTAGTGCAATAATCTTTCCTCCCTCCCCCCCCATTTTGGTCTTCACAGTTGTCAAGGAAATAGATTTAAGCAGGTAGAATGCTATAATGATCGCATTATGAAGGAGAGGTTCAAGTATTTCAGTTTTGAAGGTGAAGACTATGAGAATATTACAACATCAAGGACAATGGTATCTGTTGGGAAGTCAAATCTATTCAGCAAACATGCTTCTTCCTGGTATGTACTGAATATTAAAGAGACTAGTGGGGATCTGATACTCACTTCAGTGACCAGTGAATAAAGCACAGAGATCAAGAATAAAATAACTTGGTTAAGGGGTGTTAATGTTAGAAGAAATAAAAAATAGTGTTTGATAGCTCAGTAGGCTGACTATAGTTAACATTCATCTATTACACATTTCAGAATGGCTAGAGGAGAAAAAATTAAATATTCCTAGCATTAAAAAATTAATATTTAGGCTCGGTGCCTTTGGCTCAACGAGCTAAGGTGCCAGCCATGTACACCTGAGCTGGCAGTTTCGAATCCAGCCTGGGCCCGCCAAACAACAGTGATGTCTGCAACCAAAAAATGGCCGGGCTTTGTGGCGGGCACCTGTAGTCCCAGCTACTTGGGAAGCAGAGGCAGGAGACTCGCTTGAGCCCAGGAATTGGAGGTTGCTGTGAGCTGTGATGCCACAGCACTCTATCCAGGGTGACAGCTTGAGGCTCAGTCTCAAAAAAAAAAAATCAATATTTAAAGTTATACACATCTCACTTACCCTGATTTGATCTTTACATTCTTTACTTGAATGTACCACATTATCACATGTACCATGAAAATATGTAAATCTATTTTGTATCTCTAACATGCAAAAAATAACAGCTCTTGCAGGAATAGAAGAAATTGAATAAATAGAACTTTTGGGTCATAACCTTGCTAATTTTATTTCCGCTGTGCATGTGATTCTTGAACATACACAGAAAAACGTTCTTTGAATTCTTGAAGAGCTCAAAATCCATGCCCTGCTTTTTGAAAGGTATTTGTCTTCATGTATCCTTCCATAAAATTCATGTATTTTTTACTACTGGCAAATAACATGACTCTTTGTTTTTTTCAAGGATGTGAACTAAAGTTACTTTTATTTTGACTCCCAACCACAGCACAAGAGAAAGCATCCCTAAGGAAAAGCCTTTAATTTAGAAAGAACCGTACCATAGAAATGTCACTCTTTTTGCAAAAAGCCATTGACAGCAGCCAAATTGAATTAAGCTGGCATTCCAGAAATAATTCAGGAGAAAGGCTGGTTGGGTTTAACATGGACATTCTTTGGTAAGGTTGTCAGAAATCTTCAAGCAGTGTTATTACAGCTTAAAGCTTTAATTATGTGGAGATAGAAAATCAAAACTTAGGTCAACTACTCAAGTACTGCTGGGAAATAATAAAAGTCCGCATTTGACACAGTGATGGATGCTCTTTTCAAAATGGAAAATAGGCCAGAATTTTTGATAGTTGAAAGGATAGTGCTTCCTTGGGAGATAAATATGGAAGATATTTAAAAGTCATTCATTGCAAGGAATTCTATGCAAAGAGAAGCCAGTTTAATTTAGTGTTTCCCTAGTACTATTAAAATCCAGTTTCTCATTGTACATGAGGAACTTTGAACATTCTTTAAAAACAACAATTAAAATGCTGGTTTTGAGGATTAGGCAACATAGCAACCTGGCTAGTAGGAATAGATTCTCCAGCTGAAATTTCCCGATGAGCTTCCTTAGTGACTGGCTCTGTGGCTTTTACTCGATTTGGAATCAATTCTCTTTACTCACTCTGGGTATTACACTTCTTGTGTTCCCTGAAATCTCATTTTTGTTTTTATTTTTTCAGTAAGTAAGCCTGATGCAGAAATCAAAAGGTCAGCATCTTGAACAAACCTTCCTGGTTCTTTTTTCCCCAACACATTTTGACAATTTTATTATCTTTCTTCTTATCCAATAAGAAAGTATGTCTCTCATCACTGCTGTTGGGAAGTGTACACCTGCTTCATGAGTCGTGACTGATGAAAACTATTTCCAAGGGTCAATCCAAATAAATTAACATCATATTACTCACTCAGGAAGTAAAACAAAGGGATGAGGTTGCCAATAACATCTTTCTATGTGAATAATAAATAGCTATATTTTCTCCCTTTACCATTCTGTTCTTCCTTAGCAGATCAAACCAACATGTATTTTCAGAAAAATAACTAGTAATCAATGCAGTTTGAAGAAGGTAATAATAATAAACACATAGATGTTATAATTAACCCACTTTTTAAATCCGTGTGTATATTATCGTGTTTGTGCATGTAGTTATTTTTCAGACATTGGTAGGTAAACACAATTTTCAGATTTTTTTGTCAAAACATTTCTGTAGCTGATTAATTTTTTCTTAGCATATTTTCATGTTTGCGCTTTAGTTAATTTCAACTTTCCCACATTGGAGATGGTGTACACTGCAAATTTCTAAGCTCAGTTGCATGTAGTTGGGACAATGTGGCTATTTTAGACAGTGTGCTTCGAGGGTAAACATCTATGCCACTTTGAGATCTTTGCGTTTAATGAATTTGGGACACTTTTTTCTTTTTCTCTCCATATGTGGAACACCGCTCTTCCAGACCATGCAGCAGCCAGATGGTAAAGCCACTGTCAGCCTGGATCCCTGATTTGGAATCACATTCTGATTGATATATGGATCGGGGAGGCCACCAACCCCCATTCTACCTATAACATGAGCACGGAATTAAAATAAAATAAATGAAACCTAGCAGGTATTGATTTTTAATAACTGTATTCCAATCTATTAAAACTGATATAACTCTTAAAGCCAATAAGTTAAGGCCACTTTTAATTGAAAAAAAAAATTACACCTTAACCAAAAGCCTATTCCTATATCTCCTTCTGGCTAAGAAGTATTTCCATATGAGGAATATATTTTATCTTCAGGTAAAAAAATCTTATTTTTTTTAACTTCTCCATATTAACCTTCTATTCTATATTTAACATATAATTCTTGTTCTTTGAGGATAGTTTCCTCTCATCTACAGTATTTTTTCCCCTTCTATTTATTAACAACTTCTTTAGAACCATAAAATACAGCACTTTATTTCATTAACCCCCTCATTTCTAGAGATTTTATTGTGCTTTCTACTTTGAACTTAGGGATCTCAAATATCGAAACTTGCCATCATCTAAAACATCCCCACCTCTAAAATCTTACTATGTTCACTGACTTTTTATAACCCCCATATTTTCCACTTATGTCCTCTTATCTCTTCAATGGTTCTTCAAGAGCATCAGTACCTTCTGTTCTTAGACTTCTGTAATTCTCTTCTATTAGCAAGCTCATCCTCCTTTTCCTTAATTTTCTGCTCAACCCAAACACCATAGTTAGTCATTCCAACTAGTTGTTTACAATATCCTCAACACGATTACCTACTTGGCCCGCCTGTATGCCTGTGCATGTGTGAACACAAACACACACACACATACACACACGTGCACACGCAAAATGGCCAACCCTGGATCAATCTGTTCAACCATCTATATTTTTAAAACAAAATTGCTTATTGTCACTGAAATAAATCCATAAAATTATGAAAATAGCATTGCTGGAAATTTAGATTACTCAAATTCCCCTAGGAAGTGCTTCCACTTTTTATAGTGGATATTGATTAAATTATCCCCTAACCTCAGATACAACAGAAAGGCCCATCTACATGCTTCATTTTGATAACATACTACACTTCCTTTTTCTTTTTTTTTCTTTTTGAGACAGAGCCTCAAGCTGTCACCCTGGATAGAGTGCTCTGGCATCACAGCTCAGAGCAACCTCCAATTCCTGGGCTCAAGCGAGTCTCCTGCCTCCGCCTTCCAAGTAGCTGAGACAACAGGTGCCTGCTACAATGCCCGGCCATTTTTTTGGTTGCAGCCATCATTGTTGTTTGGTGGGCCCAGCTGGATTCAAACCCGCCAGCTCAGGTGTACATGGCTGGTGCCTTAGCCGCTTGAGCCACAGGAGCTGAGCCTACACTTCCTTTTTCAATTAAAGAATAAAAGTTTTATGTATGATTTTAAAAGTTCACTTTCCCATGTGATTTTTTTCTTCCTTCTAGTCCTAACTGCTTCAATTCTTTCCTTGACTCGTTTTCATCATAATGGACGTGGTGATTAACCATCCTGCCTAAAAGAAACCAGTTCCCTACATCTGTGTTTTGAATCCCACACCTTTATTCCACTCTGCTACTTTGCTCCATCACTTACACCTTTGCTCACCTGAATTATATGTTCTTTGTTTTTACCATAAAAATGCTTTCTCATCCCTAATTATTAGAGAAATGCAAATCAAAACCACCCTCAGATACCATCTAACTCCAGTGAGAATGGCCCCACATCACAAAATCTCAAAACTGCAGATGCTGGTGTGGATGTGGAGAGAAGGGAACACTTTTACAATGCTGGTGGGACTGCAAACTGATATAACCTTTTTGGAAAGAAGTATGGAGAACTCTCAAAGAACTCAATCTAGACCTCCCATTTGATCTTGCAATCCCATTACTGGGCATGTACCCAGAAGGAAAAAAACCCTTTTATTATAAGAACACTTGCACTAAACTGTTTATTGCACAATTTACAATCACCAAAATGTGGAAGCAGGCTAAATACCCAACAACCCAGGAACAAGCTGTGGTATGTGTACACCATGGAATACTATTCAGCCATTAAAAAAAATGGAGACTTTACAGCCTTTGTATTAACCTAGATGGAAATGGAATACCTTATTCTTAGTGAAGCATCACAGGAATGGAGAAGCTTGAATCCTATGTATTCAATTTTGATATAAGGACAATTAATGACAATTAATGACCTGGTGGGGGTGGGGGAAGGGGAGAGCAGAGAGAGAAAGAAGCAGGGAGGAGTGGAAAAAGGAAGAGCAGAGAGAGGTAAGGAGGGGGGTGGTGGTCTTGGGGTATAACACACCTTTAGGGGGCAAGACACTATTGTAAGAGGCACTTTACCTAACAAATGCAATTGGTGTACCTTGGTTTCTTGTACCCTCAATGAATCTCCAACAATTTAAAAAAAAAAAAAAAGAAAGAAAGAAAGTTTAGGAAAACTCATTTCCAAGTTCCACAGATGCCACATTACCAGATTCCCCTAGGAGTGCTCAGGAAAGTGACTGTCTTATTTACAGATTATTTTTATTCCTTAAATTCCCAGCTGTGCTGTGGTCAAACATTTTCAGAAGTAGCGCAGAGCAATGAATACCCGTGTACACACACACACACACCCTCCCCTCAAAGAGAGGCTAGGGATGAGAAATACAGACCAGATATTAAATACAGATCATACCCTCCAGACTGTCAGGCTGAGGAACAACTAGGAAGTGTACACCTGCCCACGATCTCCAACCTGTTAAAATAATTTAATTGGGCATTTCATGGCACATTTTGTATTATCATGGCTCTCTTTGGATGCAACAAATGATTTGCTTCAGTAATATGGCGTCCCAGGTAGTGGCATTATGTGATTAAGTAAGTGAGAACATCAACCATTAAATTTGGTTCAGTCAGGCTTACATCCATCTTATTTCTTTTTTATCATTTAAATTTTCCTGCTAGTATATATTCACCTGAGACCATGTTTAAGTAATATGTGTATGTGAGTTTCTCTTTTTACTTTTCATCCAATTGCTACTGCATTTAGAGTTCCAGACCTGCAATTTGATTTTCCTTTGTTAAGTGAATTGATTGCCCCACATTAGGCATAAGAATCAGGTTATCAGGCATAAGAATACCATCCTTGATTTCCATATTTATAGCAGCACTCCAAAATATCAAAATGCTTGTTTTGTGGGCCTCATAGCAATTCTAGTTTATTAGACTTGAACGCTTGATTAAAACTTGCATAGTCATTAAGCAACAATCTTAATCAGTCTCTCTGCCTATTAAGTTCAACAATGTATTAGGAAGTTAAAGGGAAACATAGTGAAAAGCTGAGAAGCAGCTTGAAAATTCTAGAACAATGCCTTGCTGAGTTATTGGCCCCTTTGAAAATATAATGAAAACTCTCTCCAAAGCAATGTGCATATACATAACAAAATGTTTCATGTTATTTTAGGGGGCTCAACTATAACATATCCCACACAGCAGATCATAGAACTCAATTTCAGAATCCCTTCTCTAGAGCAATGGTTCTCAAGCAGGGGCAATCCTGCCATCCATGGGATACACTGATGGTTGTAACAATTGGAGCGTAGCGGGGGTGTTACTGGTAAGTGGAGGCCAGGAATGCAGTCAGCCATTCTACAATGCATAGCACACTCCCTTACAGTGAAGAGTTATCTGTTCTCAGAGGTTGATTGAGCCCAGGCTGAGAAATCCTGCTCTAGAAAGGATTCCAAAAATTCTTACGGAATATCAAGAAACACCCCATCATATGGAACACACACCCAAAGAGAACAAATACAAATCATGAAAACCTCCATCCATGTTCACCTTGATCCAGTTGTTCAACATTTATTCAACAAACTTTTTACTTTTCCTATTTTACGCCATGTACCATGACAGGCACTGGGAATCCCAAACTGAACAAGACAGAGTCCTTACCCTCTGCAGGTGTCACTCATCAGGAATAAAGTCAGTTAAGCAAATAGCCAATTAAAAAACTGTGCTGCATCAGTTAGGAGTGAGCTCAGGCCCATGCAACACTTTCATAAAACCAGGATTTGATTTAACCCGCGATGTTTTCATGCAAAAAAGAAATTCAAGGGTAGAAAGTCCCAGACACTTAAGGCAGCTCTCTGCTTGCTGCTAAGACCACAGATACCTTTCATTTTCCTGCTCTGCCATCTTTAGTGTTTTATCCTCACTCTTGATCTCACAAGACGTCTGCTGCTCAAATCTAAATTCCAAATGGACAGAGGAGGCCGAGTGAATGACAGGGCAAAATGCTGTACAGACCAGTTCAGCCTGCCTCCCTTTTAAACGGAAACCTTTACTTTCTACAGATTCCCCTGAGTAGATTTTCTTTACATCTCATTGGCTATACCTGGTCCCATGACCATGCACAGCTGCAAGGGAGTCTGGGAAGGTAAGTATTTTTACCTGGGCACATCATTACTCTGAGAAGAAATGGGGTTCTGTTAATAAGGAAGAAAGGAAGGTATCAGGGAAGCAGCTGGCAGCATCTGCTGTAAGTATGGTAAGTGCAGGAAACGAGATGTAGGAAGCACTAAGGGAACACTTCCAAGAGGCACAGAACACCGTGCAGCAGGGGATCCCTCTGAATGTACAGAGACTTTAACAATGAGGAAGAGTGCGCATGTGTGTGTGTGTGTGCGTATGTGTAGTTAAGAGCAGTGCGGTGGGTGTGGAGTAGCTACCAAAGCCATCCCCTCAGGGGGAGCCGTATGCACAAAGGCTGGAAGGGAAGAGCGGGAAGCAGTGCAAGGTGGGGGGGGAGGCGCAGGTGGCACAGTGCGGCTCAGACTGTTGGGGCAGGGAAACTACGTCCATCTTAAAAGGTCCCTCCTACTGCGAGGTGGGGCACCCAGGGCATGGGAGGAGGCCAGGGGAATGTCAGTGAGGATGGAAAGACCAGGTGCTTCTCTTTGTAACACATAAGCATATTATGCCACCGTCATCCAAGCAGCAGGGCTGGCAGTCAAAGGGCTTTGTTAGGCACAGGGACACTACCTGAAGCTGTGTTACGTGGACGTGTTACAGAATCTGCTGTGGAGGTAAGTTTCTGACTCGTGCTATGGCTTCCTTTTTTTTTCAGTCCTTGAAGATGTGACACCCTTGGACTCAGAGGTTTCCCCTGTTGTTTTTTCATTTGTGGACCAATCATCATACAATTGTTGATACCTCATTCCAAGATTTATCCATTACCAGCCAATAGGCTCCCGCCTATCCCCAGATGCCTGCTGACTCTGACTGCATTTTTTTCTTTTTCTTTTCTTTTTTTTTTTTTTTAAGAGAGAGTCTCACTTTGTCACCCTCAATAGAGTACTGTGGCTTCACAGCTCACAGCAACCTCAAACTCTTGGGCTAAAGCGATTCTCTTGCCTTCACCTCCTGAGTAGCTGTGACTACAGATGCCCGCCACAACGCCTGGCTTTTTTTTTTTTTTTTCTTTTTTTGGTAGAGACAGAGTCTCACTTTATCACCCTCGGTAGAACGCTGTGGCATCACACAGCTCACAGCAAACTCCAGCTCCTGGGCTTAGGTGATTCTCTTGCTTCAGCCTCCTGACGCCTGGTTATTTTTAAAGGCTGGGTCTGACTCTTTCTTAGGTTCGTGTCCAACTCATGAGCTCAAGCAATCCACTGGCTTCAGCCTCCCAGAGTGCTAGGATTACAGGCGCGAGCCACCGCGCCAGGCCCTGACTGCATATCTTCAGACATTTCTTACACTTAACTAAAAGCAAGTCTTACATCTACATCGGACTAGGAGCTCTCCCACTAAATCTCTGGAGTGGGCCCCATCCTATTACATGGGTGTCTTTGGTACCCTTATGAGTCGCACCTCTTCTCAATAACACACAGTGGAGGGAGAGACTCTAGATGAATAAAAAGCTGAGGGTGCAGAACACACGCAGCTCGATTATCAAGGCAGAATACTCACAGGGATACACACCAACTGATCACACACTGCACCTGCCAAGCACGCCGGGATGACAGCGTGGGATACAGCATGGGGACCGTAGGGAAGAATGTATCTACGTTCTAACAAGTACTATGAGGGAAGGCTATAAACATAGTTTGAGATTAATTACACAAAGTAGCATTATAAAAAACATGAGCTAGTTGGCATTTAACAGGGCATATCTTTAAAGGAAGGTCCTTAATCACCAAGGGATGTTTGGACCAATGACATCCCACAAAGCTGCATAGTTGGGAGAACGCCACTCACGGTTTAGTTCTGGATATGTATAAACCACACAGGTCCAAAATACAATTACGTAAAGTGTTACAAATACTCATTGCGAACAACCTCTCTCCTATCTGACCAGAGAGTAGAAGATCATTTGTTCAGAAATTGAAACATTGGAAGCATTTATCTCAATTGCTTAATGAAACTCTTTTTTCTTTTTTTTTCTTTTCTCCTGGTAGAGACAGAGGTTCACTTTATGGCCTTAGGTAGAGTGCCATGGCATCACACAGCTCACAGCAACCTCCAACTCCTGGGCTTAGGCGAAACTTTTTAATGATAGTTCAATATGTTATGATTTCATATTTTTTAAAACAGCTTTACAAAGGCATGATATACATACTGTAAACTCACTCATCACCTCCACAAGTTTCATCGTCTTCATCTGCACTTTCTTCCCCAGCCCTAGGCAACCATTGTTATGCTTTCTATCTCTATTAAATTTGTCTTTTCTTGACATTTCACATAAATGGAATCACACAACATGAGGCCTTTTGCATCTTCCTTCTTTCACATAGCTTAATAATGTGTTAGAGGATCACTGACGTTGTAGCATGTGTGGACTTTTTAATTTCTGAATAGCATTCCACTGTATGGATATGCTACTTTTTTTTTCAATACCACCTGATGAACATTTGGATTTTTTCCAGTTTGAGGCTATCATGATTAATTCTGTTAGAAGTTCACGATTTTGTGTGGGCATATATTTTCATATCTCTTGAGTATATTCCTAAGAATAGAATTGCTGGATGATAGACTAAATTAATTTTAACTTTTTAAGAAGCTACCAAACTGTGTTCTGAAGAGGCTGTGACATTTTCACTTTCATCAGCAAGGTATGATAAGTTTCTTCACGTCTTGCTATCACTTGCTATTGTCTGTCGCTTTGGAACCTTTCTAGAAATGTTTTAATTTGAATTTCAATAATGATTGAGATGTTGAATAGTTTTATATACTTATTAGCCATTATTTATTTTCTTTGGTGAAATGTCCATCCAAATCTTTTGCCCATTTTTAAAATTGGGTTGTTTATCTTGTATGGAGTCATAAGAATTCTTCATATATTTTGGATATATGTTTTTCATCAGATAAATGATTTGTGAAAATTTTCTCAGTCTGTGGCTTGTCTTCAATTTCTTAATGGTATCCTCTGAAGCACAAAATTTTTGCATTTTGATTTTTCTCTTCCATCAGCTGTATTCTTTGTACCTTATCTAACAGATTGCCTCACTTTCCTAAAACTTCAGCTTGACCAATCTCTGCCTTTTAATTAGGATATTTAGATCATTCAAAGTTAATGGAATTATTGGTATGATTAGATTTACATTTGCCATTTTATTTGTTTTCTGTCTTTTTCTTATCGTTTTGGTTTTTGTGTCCTTCCTTGACTGGCTTCTCTTAAATGAATTGTTTTTTAGTGTATCACTTTGACTCCTCTTGTTAACTATTTTTTTTTTAATCTTCTTAGTGGCTCCTCTGGGGATTACAATATGTATCTTAATTTATTGCAATCTACTTCAGATTAACACTCATCTAATTTTGATAAAATATAGGAATTTTGCTCCAGCATAATAGTCCCATTCCTTTCCACTTTGTATAAGTATATATGTGTGTGTGTAATCTGTGTATGTATAAAATCAATATACTTTAAAATTACTGATTTGTCTTTCAATGAGAATAAGAAAAAATAAGAGAAAAATATAGAGTTTCTTATATTAGACTACATATAATGCTTCTAGTACTTTCTATTACTTCTGGGATTCAAGTTTTATCTAGAGTCCTATTCTTTCAATCTGAAGGATAGATCTTTAGGATTTATTGATGGTCATGTCTGTTAGCAACAAATTCTCTTGACCTTTGCTTGTCTTGGAATGACTTTATTTTTGAAGGCTGTTTTCCTGCACATAATATTCTTAGATATACAGATGTTTTTATTCCATTTAGAACTCTGACTATGTCATCCCACTGCCTCTGACCTCCACTGTTTCAAGTGAGAAGTCAGCCATTTGCTGTTCCCCCAAATGACTTATGCTACTTTCAAGCTTCTCTGCCTTTCAAGAGCTTGGCTGTATTGTGTCTAGGCGATAATCTTGTCTTTATTGTACTTGGGATTTGTTGAGCTTATTAGATATGAGGGTTTTTAAATCAAATTCAGCAAGTTTTCAATCATACTTATTCAAATTCTTTTCTACATCTTTGTGTTCTTTCTTTTGGGACTCTACCTGTATGTTGGCATGTTTCATGGTCAATGTTCTAAAGAAAATAGGCACCTGTTCTTTTTTTTACTCTTTTTTTCTCTTCTGTTTAATTACTTTCTGTTGATCTTTAAGTTCACTAATGTTTTCTTCTGCCATCTTAAATTTACTATTGAGCTCCTCTAGTGAATTGTTCATTTCAGTTATTGTATTCCTCAACTTGATTATTTCCATGTGGTTCTTTTCCACAATTACTGTCTCATTAAAACTCCCTATTTGTTGATTCATTATTGTCATACCTTCCTTTAATTCTTTAAACATGGTTTCTTTTAGTTCTTTGAACATAATTATAATAGCTGCTGTGAAAGCCTTGTCTGCTAAATCAGCCATCTGAGGATATACAGAGACAGTTTCTACTCATTGTGATTCCTTCCAAAAACACTTTCCTGTTTCTTTATGTGTCTCCTGATTTTTTTGTTGAAAACTGGACATTTTAGATAATATATGGTAACAACCCTGGATTCTTATTTTTCCCCCTCTGATGACTATTGTTGCTTCTGTTTGACCTGATTTATTTAGGAAATTTTCTTGGATAAATCTGTGACTCTATCTCCTGCAAAGTGTATAGTGACTGATGTTGGGGCTCGGGATTATGGATTGTTCCTGTATGAACACAGTCAGCTAATAACTGGGAAAAGGTTATGCTCAAATGTCAGAACTGATAGTTTACTACCCTCTGCTCATGGCAGAGGTTAGGCATAGGCATTCCAAGTTCAGACCTTTCTCAAATATGTCCCAGCTTTTGCTTCCTGCTAGGCCGTTTTGAGTATTCTGTGGATATGTGTAAATTTTCCAGATTGGCCAGGAATTTATGAATAGCATAGACTCTCTCTGGTCTCTGCTGTGCATATGCACGATCTCAGCCAGGAACATGCTTGCCCCAAACATGACTGAAAAACTCAGGCTAATACAATCAATGGCCCTTTCCATTTACTGGCAACCAAGATTGTAACTTTCACTAGTATTACCAGTTTGGACAATTAAGATCATGAACGTAACCTAGAAAAAGTGCTACGTGTCTCATTGCTATATAACACTACGGTTACCTTTGAAGAACTCCCCATGGGAAGCTGTGCATACACACACACACACACACACACACACAGGCATACCTAGTCCTCTGAAGAACCCTGACTAATACAGCTCCCTTGGACTGCAACAGTATATTCCATCCCAACCGAGCTGAGAAAAGGAGCAATGCCAGACCAGAATACCTAGACTCACACTGTTCTTACCTAAATTTCTACGGTTGTTTAAGCATGAATGCTTCTCAGATTGTTCTATGCCATTGGTTAATTCCCAGAACACTGTAATCAATATTTTTGTCACTTTTTTTCAAGCTTTATAGAAGCTTTTGGAGAAAAGATTAACTGACTTCCTTACTCAACCATATCTATAAGATCTGTCAATAATTTAATTTTAAAATTACACCATTGTAATTAGCATACAGAGTATAGTGATGGAATGATTTGAAAGGCTATGAATGCCTAGAGGGTGATGTCATGACAGACTGATCCATCAACCGGCGCAGAATGGAAGAGGTCAAAATGGCTGATCACATTCACATTACTATCAGTCCCAGACATAATTTATAAGTTGGAAGGGTTGTTCTAAGTCATTTATATGTCTTGGCAGGTGTCAACTGTTTCAAACCACTGAATTTCAATTCTTTCTATCTATGTATGTATATACACACACATCACACCATATAGGCTGGCCATAAAGTTCATGTGCAATTTAAATAGTTCCAATATGTACATGTTTACACTTACTATATATCAGAATATATACCTGTGCATGTATGCAAGTATTTATAAACATTCATGCGAAAATAGCTTTCTTCATCCTTTCATTCCCACTATTGTGATTGTTACAAAGTTATATAAACTCCAGGCTCGGCACCTGTGGCTCAACAGGCTAAGGCGCCAGCCACGTATACCTGAGCTGGCAGGTTCGAATCCAGCCCGGGCCTGCCAGGCAACAATGACAGCTGCAACCAAAAAAAATGGCTGGGCCTTGTGGCGGGCGCCTGTGATCCCAGCTACTTGGGAGGCGAGGCAGGAGACTCGCTTGAGCCCAGGAACTGGAGGTTGCTGTGAGCTGTGATGCCATAGCACTCTATCCAGGGTGACAGCTTAAGGCTCTGTCTCAAAAAAAAAACAAAAAAAAAAAAACAAAGTTATATAAACTCCAGATTCATTGTTAATCTAGTACTGATGAAATCCCAGAAACTCTAGGCATACTGTCTTCCACAGAGGCAGAGAAGATAGTCCAGGTACATTTTCTTCTATTTCCAAGCAGAAGAGCTTTTCTTTTTTTTTTTTGCAGTTTAGCTGGGGCCAAGTTCTAACCCTCTACCCTTGGTATATGGGGCCAGTGCGCCATATATCGAGCTCACTGAGCCACAGGCACTGCCTAAAAGAGCATCTTTAACAGAGGAACCTAATGTTAATGTAACCCCAGTTCCATGAAAATTAAGCATAAAACCATATTATTAATTCAGATAATAATTTCCCAAAAGATGTCAACGGTACTTAATTATCCAAAACAATCTGATTGACTGTGACTACTACTTTAGGGGTCAAAGAGGCAAACAGACCTATAGTTTTAACAAGAACCCTAAAGTAGTCCAGTATCTTAAACTTGCAGAAGAAAGTAAAAAGCTCAAATTAACTTCAAAGCTCAAAGTGGCTTCAGCACCAATTTTGCACGCTAGATCATGAATAATGTCACTTGGCTGAAACTCTGTGATGAGTGTCTCCAGGGAAATTTGTATAGCACGTGTTAATCTTCAACCTCTACCCGAGAGTTTTTCTTCACAGTCATTTGCCACCTATCCCCGTCCTCCC
Organism: Arctocebus calabarensis; assembly: GCA_963573935.1. Taxonomy (NCBI): domain Eukaryota; kingdom Metazoa; phylum Chordata; class Mammalia; order Primates; family Lorisidae; genus Arctocebus; species Arctocebus calabarensis. The sequence continues at coordinate 72,918 of CAUYON010055669.1, forward strand.
TGTGACAGGGTGAGTTTAGTTACGGGGGTTGCCATGAGCGAGAGCAAAAGAGACAGTGGTGACAGAGAAGTGCATCTGAGATGTGTTTGAGATGTCCTCTGACAAAGGACTACTCAAGACGGCAGGGGTGGGGGTGGCCCTGTTCCATTGGCTGTCACCCTTAGAAGTTTGGAACACACTTTAATTTTTCCCAGGGTCTCAGGTTAAGGCAAGCATAGACGTGTATTCATAAACTAATAGTAACACACATTACCCAGAACAGCTACTATGTAGTGAATGCTCGCCCAGTGCCTGGCATTGTACCACAGCTATTTGAAATTAATTCGAACTTCTTGTTTATAGTAACGCATGCTGTTGATATGGGCCATTGCTTTATCTTGGTCTATTGTATTTATGCTTCATTCAAATATATAGCATTAAATCCTCTCACCAACTCCATGAAGTGGGTACTATTAATATCCCCGTTTTACAGATGACGAACCAAGAATTTGAGAGGTAATCAGTCACTTGGCCAGTGGCAAATCAGGATTTAAATAATTTTATTCTAACCTCAACATTCCTGCCTCAGCCATTGAATTAACTGATTGGAGTCTTTCTAGGAGAAAATATCTCTTTCTGTACCACTGTGCATTAGGCTAGTTGTAATATAAAACAGGAAGAAAGATGCCACTGTAAAGGGACTGCCTTGAGCTATATGAAGATGCTATAAAACCCAAACCAATATTTGATCTTTAATGTTTCTTTAACAGGGGTATGTCTTGGGTGAAAATGAGGAAACATAGCAAGAGGCTGGGAAAAATACTATCTTTTAATGATTTTGAATTCAAAATCAAGCCCCTATAATAACTCTGACTTTATTCATTCATTTCGTTTATGTAAATTGTTGTTGAATACCATCTAGGTGTATAGATTTTGCTAGACATGGAGAATACAGCTATGAACACAAGGGCTTGACCCCCAACTCCATAGGGTAAGGAGCAATCTCATAAGTCATCAGGCTAATATAATCAATTACAGTAAGTGCCTGGATGGGAGAATTACAGACTTACATGAACACGTGTGAGGAAAGAAGCTCCAATGTCCTCACACATTTTCTTTCTTTCTTTTTTTTTTTTTTTTTGTAGAGACAGAGTCTCACTTTATCACCCTCAGTAGAGTGCCGGGGCATCACACAGCTCACAGCAACCTCCAGCTCCTAGACTTAGGCGATTCTCTTGCCTCAGCCTCCCGAGCAGCTGGGACTACAGGTGCCTGCCACAACACCCAGCTATTTTTCTGTTTTGCAGTTCAGCCAAGGCCGGGTTTGAACCCACCACCTTCAGTATATAGGGCTGGCACCCTACTCAATGAGCCACAGGCGCTGTCCCCTGTCCTCACGCATTTTGAAGAGAGAGCTTCCCCCAAATTGCATGTCAACTAGACCTAAAGGAAGAGTCCAGGCAAATCACAGGTAGTAGTCAGCACGCCAGGCAGAGGAGAATTTTCAAAAACAGGACTTAATGAGCAAATCCAAGAGGTGAGTAGGAACAAGGATCACTCAAGAAATAAAAAGAAGTTTTCTATCGCTCAGGCTTAGCATATCAGTAAGTAGCAGGAAATGAGATCAGACCGTGCAGAACTGGAGCTGTTTGGGGAGTGACGAAGTAGAAAGCAAACATGCGTGACCAAAGAGAGTCCCGAGCTTAGAACGGAAAGCAAGTGAGATGCAGAAGGCTGGGAAGCAACCCCTTTCCAGTCAAGTTGTATGAACACATGAGCAGTGACTTTTTTTCAAACCAAATGAATAGTCACATTTTAATATTTCCCATCCTAATCCAGACATGGTTTCGAATACGCTCTTCTTTCTAAGTAGTACATCACAGTGAACCATGAAGTAGACCCCTCTTTCAAAATGAGCCAAAAAGCAAATTGTAAAGGGAGATGCCACCGTTTAATATAGCATTTAATCTAGTTTTACTGTCCCCATCAAATAAAAGTCTTTGGAGAAAAATGAAAACAGTAATCACAGAACATAATTGTGATAATGAAGTGGCTTTAGAAGACAAGGGAATGATAAGTAATAAGCCAGTGGAGGTTAAGAAACCCAGGGCTTGGAACCAAAGCTTGTTTCTACAAACCCAAGCATCCAAAACGCTCCGATGGCCGCCAGGCACTTTGGTCATGATAGGAAACAGGAAGAGAGATTGCCTCTGGGACAGGACAGTGTAAGGCCTGGGGCTGAAGGCAACTGACTCTTTTGTGGATGCCTGAAAACAGCTTGCTTGTCAGATGAGTTCATCCACCATGTATATGACAGTGTGAAATTTCTGAATAGGGCTGAGAGCAGCTGATTGTCTAGAATGTTATTTCCCAACTTTCCTCTTTGCTGAAATAACATCTCATATTTCTGGTGCATTTCTTGCTGTAGTTCTGATAAATCTTTGTCCTTCCCCAGGAAAATGAGGCCTGCTTGGCAAACCTCCGCTGAGCCCTGAGCTCTCTCTTCCTTGACTTCCCACCACTCCAACTCCAGGAATCTTTGGGAAACATGTTTTGTCTGTCTCACAGCACCAGGGCTCCTTGAGCGCGGGGCCTTGACTGTCTGTTTCATCTCTGGCTCTCCAGTCATTTGTTCATTTTTTTAAAAATAATTTCCACTTGCTACTAGGGAGGCTGAGGCAAGAGAATCGCTTAAGCCCAAGAGCTGGAGGTTGCTGTGAGCAGTGTGATGCCACGGCA
>CAUYON010055670.1:0-47704 GCA_963573935.1 Arctocebus calabarensis
AGGGAGAGAGGGAGGGAAGGAAGGAGGGAGGGGGAGAGGGAAGGAGGGAAGGACGGAGGGAGGGAGGGAAGGAAGGAAAGAGGGAGGGAGGGAAGGAAGGAGGGAGGGAGGGAGAGAGAGAGGGAGGGAGGGAAGGAAGGAGGGAGGGAAGGAGGGAGGGAGGGAAGGAAGAAAAGAGGGAAGGAGGGAGGGAGGTGGGAAGGAGGGAAGGAGAGAGGAGGGAGGGAGAGAGGGAGGGAGGAAAGGAAGGAGGGAGGGAGGGAAGGAAGGAAAGAGGGAGGGAGGGTGGGAAGGAGGGAGGGAGGAGGGAAAGAAGGAGGGAAGGAGAGAGGGAGGGAAGGAGAGAAGGGAAGATTCAGGAAACTCTGCAGGCCGACTGAGCAGCACCTGTGCAGCTGTGCGTGCTGCCGCGCCTCCCTGGCAGCTCCGAGGCACGCTGCCCTTTGAGAAGCCCTGTCTAGCTGCTGCCTGTCCCTGCACTGAACTGGGAGAGCCGGAGGGAGCCACCCGGCACAGGGAGAGCAGCTTCAGCCCACATGTGCTGATTAGGAAGCCCATGCATCTTTGGGGAGCTCCAGGAACAACGAGGCTCCCCGAGGACACCTCCCTCTCAGTCCCTGGTGCCCTGCACACATTTCTAGCTTCCTTCACCAGTTCCAAGAAAACACAGATCCCCAGGAGCATGTGGATTCTCAGAAGCGATGAGGCGGCACCAGCTCTGGCCCACTGCATGATCTCGGCTCCCCCCATCCCAGGGCTGAGCATCCCCGATGGCCTGTGCATCACGCCCTACTCCAAGCGCAACCTGCTCTCAACTGAGCTAAGTGCTGCCAATGTGGTTACTATCATTAGTTGGAAAAGAGCCAAAGGGGTCAGAAACATCCTCTGTTGTGGAAGGGGACATTCTCCCGGCTGTCTAAGTCAGTTCAGGCTGCTAAGCCAAAAATACTTTAGATTAAGTGCCAGAAATTAAAGAAATTTATTCTGTACAGTCTGAAGGCTTGGAAGTCTAAGATCAAGATGTGGCCAATTTGGTCTTATTCCAATATGGAATAGCTTATTCCAAAGCCCAGTTCATGGTTTGCATAAGGATGCCTTCTTGTCACATGAATGAAAGAGAGCAAGCTCTCTGGCTTCTTCTTTTAAAGGCACTAATCTTGTTCATGAGGACTCCACCCTCATGACTTAATAACCTTGTAAAGGTCCTGCCTCCAAATCCATCACACTGGGTATTAGGTCTTCAATACATAAATTCAGGGGCGACACAACAATTCAGTTCATAGCACTGATGTTGTGTCGTTTTGCCCTCTAACAGCGGGAGAGAATTGGTCATCCCCATTTTTACAAATGAGAAAGAGAAGGGCTGAGATAGGAGGACTGGAGAAAGTCACATCCCCTAGTTTAATCCAAGGTGGGGAAGAAGACAGCTTGTCACTATCTGGATAAACAGCAGGGCCCACTCAGAATCACTAGCGAAGGCTCCGGCACAGAAGGGACCGCATCAATGATACTACTGTAATTACTGTCTGATCATCCTTTATTGGGTGTTTCCCAAGCACATCTTCTGTGCTGAGCAGGTTCACAGGTTCTTTTGAATCCTCATGGACATGGCGCCTGCTTGGCCTGCAGGTGCTGGAGATTTGGGGAGGGTTTAGACCACAGCTTTCAGAGCCAATCACACAACACACTTTGCGGTCTGTGAACCTGCATGCAAGCCTTGCTCTGCTACTTACTAGCTATAGGGCTCAGATGATCCCCTGACTCCCAGGGGAAGGTGTTCTCACCATTTCAAAGTCGAGAGGATGAGAGCGTGGACTTGCCTGGCGTGCTCCTGTCCCCTGTGCACACTAGTGTTCCCTGGGTCGGTCCCACAGGCTTCCCGATCTTCTGGGGCATTTGGAGAGAGCATATTTCCAGCCCCTCCTCTGATGTACTGACGAGTCTCAGCAGTGAGGCCCTGGAAACAGCATTTATCACAAGGCCTTGTGATTCCAATGTGTGATGATGCTGAAGAATTAGCTCCCCTGCCACCTCTGTTCTAGTCTTTAGGCAGGTGTATACATAGCATTAGGCAGGAGAAGTAGCTGGTGCTGTGGAAATATGTGTGGGTGAAAGCTAGAATAGGCCAGCATCCCCCAAATCATGGGGGTTATGGCCTGTAGTTTCAGCCTCTCCATGTCAATGCACGTCTAAGGTGGTGGGGGATGGGGGTTGGAATGTCTAGCAGAGTAGATGAAAAAGTAGTCCAGAAAATGTCTAAAGATCAGCAGCTTAGAGACAGGATATAAATAAAGCTAGAAAATAATTGATAACTACCCTGCAGATACCCTGTAGCTGTGGTTATTCTAGCTTTTCCTCATCAAATCTTACCCCAAATATTCTTTGATCTGTAGTTCAGCGTGCCTCTGTCCTTCAGCCTGATAACTTTCTTCCTTGACAAAATACTGCCTTTTAATTAATTAATTTATTTAAGACAGCGCCTCAAGCTGTCACCCTGGGTAGAGTGCTGTGGCATCACAGCTCACAGCAACCTCCAATTCCTGGGCTCAAGCGAGTCTCCTGCCTCCGCCTCCCAAGTAGCTGGGACTATAGGCGCCCGCCACAACGCCCGGCTATTTTTTGGTTGCAGCCGTCATTGTTGTTTGGTAGGCTCAGGCTGGATTCGAACCCGCCTGCTCGGGTGTATGTGGCTGGCGCCTTTGCCCGTTGAGCCACAGGTGCCTAGCCAATACTGCCTTTTTAATGGAAACATGAAACTATTCCCTTCTCATGTGTTGCCTTGTGTATGCACGCCCCCAAATCCCTAATAAAAGGCCTTGAATATTCTGCTCAAGACGGCACTTGTTAGCCTCACTAGGCACTGATACGGTGTCACCTCTCATGGGTCAAAACAGTATGTATGTATGTGGAAATTTTGCAAAGCCTTCTCTCCCTTTGTCTGCCAGACCCCAGGCAGTCAGGTAAAATCTGCATCCACCATGCTATGGCTCAATTTCCAGGCCACCACAAAAATGTTGGCAAAGATTCTGTCCCTTAACGCTAACAGGGAGAGACCACCTCCAAGGCTGGTATGATATCAATGACTAAAGCAAGTGACAAAGCCATCAAGAACTTCCACAAGCCAGTGAGAGCAACAGAAAGAAGACCAGTTGCCAGCCTTCCCTTCTGAGAAGTTTACCCTTCGCCTAGTGAGAAGGAATGGGAGATAATCTCAAAGCCACACAGTAGTTATCCTTGCATATTTCAATTTTTACAATTTATATTTGTTCTCAGTGTATTAAATTCACCATTCCTCAGAGCATATTCAGTTATCCTCAGTCTTTGTTCTGCTTACAAAATCCCCAATGAAAAGGCAGGGTGTTGTCTGTTTAAGAGATCTTTAATAAATACTCGTCAGGAGTGGAGAGGGGTGGCCTATCCCCTCATAATTTTCATCAGACCTACCTCCCAGGCACCCCCCTAATCAGACACACCTATTTCCCAGGCATCCCAAATTTATATTCCATTTAAGTAAAAATTGGTGCACTTTCTAAGTAAATGAAGTTTCACTACAAATTTTAGCCATGCCCAACCAAATCCATGACTGCCCCTAAGCCCTCTTCTATTGACATTCAGAAGCTGCCAGGGTCTCTGTTAAAATACTGGAACACAATAGACCAACTAGCAGTTGCTGTGGGTTTAGAGGGGTGAGTGGCAGCGTGGAACGGGGTCCATCTATCTTTCTGAATCACAGCCAACTTCTGGGTCTGTCTGATTCTTCTGTGCAGTGACACTCTCTCCCCTCCCTCTTCATGCCCCTCAGATATATTAATAACACCAGGCTGGGCTTACAGGTGACATTCAATGACTTTGTGTTGATTTACTGATCAATTCAGTTGATTCTGTTGCTATGGGAACCAGTAGATGCTAGTGCATTTCTGAGAATTCCTTGCTGACTCTATGCTTGACAAGATACTGACCTTCTGGGCTTGCTTTTCCACATGTCAGCTCCATCTGGGTTAGCAGGAACAACTTAAGGCAGAAGCTCCAAGAGAAAGGTGGGAATGATGGTGACCTGGGCGGAAAAAAACAATGAGGAGGGTGTGACTGTCCCAAGATGTGGAAAATTCCATCAGAAATAGCCTATGTGGTGATTATGGGTATTGAAGATTTTAGGTTCAAGATAGACCTGGATTCAAATCTCAGTTCTTCCACTTATTAGGCTCAAGTTTAGTTAAGTCCATCAGCCTCCATTTCCTTATTTGTGAAATTGGGATAATAATACCTGTGACTTTAGGTTGCTTGGAGAAATGAATGAAATGATGCAAATAAAGTAGAGAGCAGAGTGCTTTTTTCTAGGTAGCAAAGGGGAAGGAATTACAAGAAGAGTAGAAGAGAAAGGTATCCTATGTGGGGTGGGAGATGGGGTTGTGACATTTTAAGAAGTAAGGCAATTAATACATACTTTGAATGGATGAGTAAATCCATAACTTCACAGGGTCAAACTACGAGCTGTTGAAAAGATTAGATTTAAATGCTATCCGTGAAATAGTTTTCAGATTGTGAGAACGGGTAACCCCATTGACTCTCTGCTCTTTGATCCTGCGTGCAGGTGGAGATTGCTCATAACAGAATGGCTGGGCTTGAACTCAGACCTGGACATTTGGAGAGGGACTCTCGTGTTTCCATGAATTGAAAGGAAGATGATTGTTCTAGGGAGTGTCCTAGATAAGAAATTGCCCTTGTTATCTTGTTTGGATGCTTAGTTCTGAACACCCTTGGAGAGCTTGGGTCCTTCTGACTATCTTGTACATGCCCCATATTGACTCTTCACTTTCTTTCAACTTTCAAATTATAGCCCTCCTGGATCAAGGCCAACACCAGAGCACACTCCGAGTTCTCCTTCCCTATCAGTCTCTGCCCACCCTGCTCCTGCCCTGATGAGGACAGGGCTTTGACCTAGGGCAACACAGTGATTCTGAGGACCAAAGATATTTCTAATGTCTTTGCTTGTCAAACAACTTCCAATTCTTTTTCCTTGCAGATAATTCTCAGCTTCTGGCAGGATTGTTTCTGGAGGTTGTGTTCATTTTGTGGCTGCCTATGACTTATATGCATAGAGACAGCTTGTGGCACTCAGCTTCCCCTGGCTCTCGTTCAGAACTGCCTGAATTTTATCTTCATCACGTCCTTTTGATGGGTCATTCTTGGGTCACAAAAAGTGATTTTTATGGACAGTTTGAGTGCCATAATGGGCACCCTAGAAATTCTGGATAAAACACAGCAGATCTTTTGTATTATATTTTAGTGTTTCACTGTTGGAATAAGCTCTGCTAACTGTGCACATGGGGTGCCTGGGTACATTCCACATCTCTTTCTGAAGCCAAGCAGTTCATCCAAATGTGATCTGCTGGAATCGCAATGAGCTTTGAGGCAAACACTCTGTCTATTCAGGAGTTTCAACCATATGCAAGGAAATAACTGTACATAAGCTATCCACAAAAGAACTTCATTTAGGGCCATTGATTTGAGCATCCTCAAATCAAAAGTTGATTTCCTTTTCCCTCGAGTTTTACTGAGGTATATATAATTGACAAATTAAAAAAGTATGTATTTATTGTGTAAAACATGTTTTGAAATATGTAGACATTGTGGAATGGCTAAACTAAGGTAATTTATATACACATCACCTCATATACTTATCTTTTTTTTTGTGGTGAGAACACTTAAAATCTACTCTTAGTTATTTTCAAGAATATATGTTGTTTTAATTATAGGTACAATGTTGTATAATACAACTCTTGAAGTTAGTCTTCCTTTCTAATGAAAAATTTCTTTCCTTTGAGCAATATCTTCCTAACCTCCATCCCTCCCAGCCCCTGGAAACTATTCTATTCTATGAGTTTGACCTTTTTAGAGTCCATGTGTGAGATCATGTGTCTGGATTATTTCACTTAACACAATGTCTTCCAGGTTCATTCATGCTCATTCTTTTCTAAGGCTCAATAGTATTCCATTGCATAAATATACATTTTCTTATTTATTCATCCAGTGATAGTTGAGAGATTCCATACTCATGGATTCCGTATCTTGGCTATTGTGAATAATGCTGTAATGAACATGGGAGTTCATTCATTCCCACATGTTTATGGTCAACGAATCGTCATTCATTCTTAACATACTGATTTCATTTCCTTTGGATGTATGTATACCCATTAGTGGAATTTATAGATCAGATGGTCGTTATTTATTTTTTTATTTTTTGAGAGACCTTACTGTTAATTTACATTCCCACCAACAGTATGCAAAGGTTCCCTTTTCTCCACACGCCTGCCAACACTTGTTATCTTTTGTCTTTCTGGCAATAGCCATTATAACCGTTGTGTCATGATATCTCAGTGTGGGTTTCATTTGAATTTCCCTGATTACTGATGTTTACCATTTTTTTCATGTACCTGTGGGCCATTTGTATATCTTCTCTTGAGAAATGTCTATTATCAGACTGTTCACCCATTTTTAAAATTGAGTTGTTTTCTTCCTATTAAATTGTTAGAGTTCCTTATATATTTTGGATATTAACCCCTAATCAGATGTATTGTTTGCAAGTATTTTCTTCCGTTCAGTATGTTGTCTCCTTACTCTAGTGATTGCTTCCTTTGCTCTGCAGAAGCTCTTTAGTGCTGTAATATTATTTGTCTATTTTCACATATGAGCCTAAGTTTTTAGAGTTATATCAAAAAAAAAAAACAAAAAACAAAAAACATTGCTCATGTCATAAAAATTTCCTCTATATTTTCTGCTAGTATTTTTTCAGCCTTAGGTTTTATATTCTAGTCTTTGGTTTATTTTTAGCTGGGATTTTCTATATAGTATAAGATGAGGATCTAATTTCAGTCTTCTGAATATGGATACCTAGTTTTACTAGCACAATTTACTGAAGAGACTGTCCTTTCCCCATTGTGTGTTCCTGGCACCTTTGCCAAAAATTAGTTGGTCATAAACGTGTGGGTTTATTTCTGGGCTCTCTGTTCTGTTCCATCAGCCTGTGTATCTGTTTTCATGCCAAATACCATGCTGTTTTGATTCTGCAAGTTTGTAGTATATTTTGAAGTCATTTAGTGTAAAGCCTCCAGCTATGTTCTTCTAGCCTTGGATATTTGGATTTCATTTGTGTTTTTATATGAATTTTAGTAAAGATATTTTGATAATAGTAATTCTTTCACTCCATGATCACAGGGTTTTTTTTTTTTATTTGTTTGTTTTTGTTTTTGCAGTTTTGGCCAGGGCTGGGTTTGAACCCACCATCTCCAGCATATGGGGCCTGGCACCCTACTCCTTTGAGCCACAGGTGCCGCTCACCACAGGGTATTTTTTTAATCTATCTATCAACTTCAATTTCTTTCACCAATGTTTTAAAGTTTTCAATGTATGGGTCTTTCACCTCCGTGGTTAAATTTATTCCTACGATTGTTTTTTTTTTTTTTTTTTTGAGACAGAGCCTCAAGCTGTCATCCTGGAGACAGTGGCGTGGCATCACATCTCACAGCAACCTCCAATTCCTGGGCTCAAGTGAGTCTCTTGCCTCCGCCTCCCAAGTAGCTGGGACTACAGGCACCCACCACAACGCCTGGCCATTTTTTTTTTTTTTTTTTAGTTGCAGCCATCATTGTTGTTTGGCGGGCCCGGGCTGGATTCGAACCTGCCAGCTCAGGTGTACGTGGCTGGCGCCTTAGCCTGTTGAGCCACAGGCGCCGAGCCCCTAACATTCATTTTACTAAATCACAAGTTTTGCCAATAAAACCTAGTTTTTGTATTAAGAATGCTCAAACAGAAGATGTAAAGTAGCCAAATTTGGAGTATCACCCTTTTTGATTAATGCCAGTTGCACAGGACTTGATGACCCAGGAGGGTCTCTACACGATAAAACACAAGTTATACTCAAGTCTTCTTTGTTTTTGTTTGTTTGTTTGTTTGAGACAGAGTCTCATTTTGTCACTCTTATTAGAGTGCCATGGCATCACAGCTCACAGAAACCTTAAACTCTTGGGCTTAAGTGATTCTCTTGCCTTAGCCTCCCAAGTATTTGGGAGTATAGGCACCTGCCACAATGCCCAGCTATTTTTAGAGACAGGGTCTTGCTTTGGCTCAGGCTGGTCTCAAACCTGTGAGCTCAGACAATCCACCAGCTTCGGCCTCCCAAGTGCTGGGATTACAGATGTGAGCCACTGCTCCTGGCCACTCAAGTGCTTTTTATTCACTTTTATCTATTTTTGTTTTTTATACTCTAGTACTTTAAAGTACAGGCATTGCTACCCTGATCCATTTCTCTTTCTCATTCACAAGGTGTGATTCCCTGTGTGTACATGTGCACATGTGTGTATGGGGGACTGGATTATATCTAAAGTGACTGTAAGTCCTGGTTTGCCTGGGAGAGTCACAGTTTATACCTGTTGCTCTGAGGTTGATCCATTTAGTTCCCCTTTTTATTTTCAAAGATACCTAGTTAAGACAAGAAATTATACAGTTTCTCTATTTCTAGAAAGAATGCAATGGCACAAATAAAAGGAACAAATCCAGTAAAACTGAGTATGTGTCCTGCTTCTGCCATTTCCCCGTGGGGTGGCTTTGGGCAAGTTGTCTCACTCTGACATATCTTACTCTCCTCATCTGTAAACTGAGGATTATGCACTTGCTCACTCTCCCTCCCTAGTCAGTTTTTGTGAGATACCAGTTCTCCCAGGGAAGAGAATGAACTTTGTTAAGACTGCAGCACTAACAAAAGTTGGGGATTATTCCCATTCCTAAACTAACATTGTTTTATGCTTGAATTTACTCTGCCTTAGGAGAAAACTAGCTTAAAAATATAAGTCATGGGAGCCCTTTCCATGGCCTGCTTCTGTCAAGGAGTAACTAGCAAAGCTATCCTCATGGAGTTTCCATGTTTCCTTAATCCATCATTAAACAGGCCACAGCCTGCACAAAAGCGAGACCCCCATCTCTACTAAAAATAGAAAAACTGAGGCAAGAGGATTGCTTGAGCCCAAGAGTTGGAGGTTGCTATGAGCTATGATGGCGCCATGGCACTCTACCCAGGGTGACAGCTTGAGACTCTGTCTCAAAAAAAAAAAATTAAAATATGTAAATAGGCCAGACGCTGTGATCCCAGCACTTTGGGAAGCTGAGGCAGGAAGATTACTTGAGCCTGGGAGCAGCATGGCAAAACCCCATCTCTACAAAATAAAAAAATTAAACAGGGCAGCACCTGTGACTCAGTGAGTAGGGCGCTGGCCCCATATACCTAGGGCGGCAGGTTCAAACCCAGCCCCAGCCAAACTGCAACAGAAAATAGTCAGGTGTTGTGGTGGGCGCCTATAGTTCCAGCTACTCAGGAGGCTGAGGCAAGAGAGTCACCTAAGCCCAAGAGCTGGAGGTTGCTCTGAGCTGTGATGCCACAGCACTCTATTGAGGGCGATAAAGTGAGACTCAAGTAACCAGACAGGGTGGCATGCACCTGCAGTCCCGATCACCTAAGCCTAAGCGTTCAAGGCTTCAATGAGCTTTGATCATGACACTGCACCCCAGCCTGAACGACAAAGCAAAGACCCTGTCTCAAAAAAAGAAAAAAAAAGTAAACCCATAAGCCAATCTTTTGCCTTCAAATGCGTTAATGTAAAAATCATCCAATAAACCTTTCAACTTACCCTTCTTTATATAAGTAGGACTGTTTCATCGTTGTTGTTGTTTTTGAGACAGAGTCTCACTCAGTCACACCTGGTAGAGTGCCATGGTGTTATAGCTCATAGGAACCTCAGACTCCTGGGCTCAAGGATTCTCTTGCCTCAGCCTCCTGAGTAGCTGGGACTACAGGTGCCTGCCACAACGCCTGGCTGTTTTTTTCTTTTTTTTTTTTAAGACAGGATCTTGCTCTTGCTTGGGCTGAGCTTGAACCCGTGAGCTGAGGCAGTCCACCAGCCTCGGCCTCCCAGAGTGCTAGGATTACAGGCATGAGCCACCTCACCCAGCAAGTAGGACTGTTTTGAAAGTTTGACACGAGAATGGACTAGAGTAGAAATGAGAGTGGGTGCCCCAAACAGAAATACTATTTTACATAATGATATAGGATTATTTTTCAAAATGAAAATTGCTTTTGTTCTTATTATAAAAGGGATGCATTGCAAAACTGCCAAAGTTTCAGAAAAATAAGTTAAATAAGAAAATAAATATTTCCATATAAAACTTTCCAATCTTTTTTCTATGAATATGTGTGTGTGTTGTACATATGTATATATATGCATATATTTTATATTTTTAAAAATAAAAGTGGAATCCTATTATAGACATAGCTTTGAAATCTTTTTTTTTAATCTAAAATTATCATGGACATGTTTTAGTAAAAATAGATGTGCATCACCATTTTTATAGCTTCCCAGCATTGCATTGAATGGATGTGCCAATAATTTACTTAACTGGTGCCTGATTGCTTGTAATTTAGGGGCACAATATCTACCCCTTTTGCTGTAATTTTTAAATATCAATATATCTATACCCCTACACATACATACAAACTTGGCACACTTTTCAAAAATGTTACCAGAAGTTTCACATATTAATGAGTTTATCATTTTTGTATTTAAATAGAAAGGTCCAAGACAGTTAATTTGGGCTATAAAAAGCTATAAATAATAGGGCAATGTGTAGATTGCAGGGTGGAGAGCTAAGATACTGCATTTTTGCAAACTGCCTGAAGCAGTAAACTACCTCAGGAATAAACTCCTCAGACATAGGAGCCTGCATATGGTCACTCATGAAGCCACATTGCTGCCAGGAGCCTTTGTCACTTTATAGCTCCAGCAACCTGAGCTGAGGCCAGGGCGGTGGCTCATGCCTATAATCCTACCACTCAGGAGGTGAGGTGCGAGGATCTCTTGAGCTCAAGAGTTCAAGACCAGCCTGAGCCAGAGTGAAACCCTGTCTCTACTAAAAATAGAAAAATTAGTCCCAACTGCTCAAGAGGCTCAGACAGGAAGATCACTTGACCCCAGAGTTTGAGGTTGCTATGAGCTAGGCAGACACCATGACACTCTAGCCTGGACAACAGAATAAGATTCTGTCTCGGAAAAAAAAAAAAAAAATGAAGCATGCAGGGGTGGCGCCTGTGGCTCAAAGGAGTAAGGCATCAGCCCCATATACTGGAGGTGGCAGGTTCAAACCCCGCCCAGTCAGAAACTGCAAAAAAAAAGAAAAAAGAAATGTACACACATGTGTTTATAGGAAGTGCCTCAATAATACCCCAGTACCACGACCTCTGTCACTGAGTGGAACTCCTTGGGAACCCAACCAGGAGCTCAGAGCAGCCTGGAGTGGCACCAAGTCACCACACCTCAGTTCCATGCTGTGCTCAGAAGCTATCTTTGGGTTTCTTGACTACGAGTCATACTCAATTTATACAGGAGAGCAGCAAGCTCATGGTCTGATTTCCAAGTTCGGAAAATTAGAACTCTAGGGAGGACGGTGGAGGCAGGCCCTGAGAGTGAGAAGTAATACCAGACTGTAGGAAAATGAAAGTAAAAGGCAGAAAGTGGGGAAGCTGTGGCCCGTTTTGTGCAGGGACAAATTGCCCTGCATACTTTCTCGGTATTTGCAAACCGCAGGCACCATCTGTGAGGATAGGGCATCCATTCAGTAAGTCTGACCAACATTTTAAACGATGGAAAAGGACAAGGGAGGGGAAAGGAGGTCAGGGTGTTTTTTAGGTAGTAAAGACAAGTGTGCTTTCTGGGAACTCTTGTCTCATATACTTATGTGGAGTACTCTTTTGCAATGTAAAATTCATTTCTTAAGGTAATCAGGATCAAAAAGGTTGAAAACTACAGTTGTAGGCCCCCAAATTATCTTAGTTTTACAGCAATGAATGCCCTTAATGCTGACCTGGAGTTATCCATAAAAGAACAAATAACATTCAAAATATACCATTTAAGAAGACAGAACAGGACCAGAAGTGATGGCTCACGCCTATAATCCTAGCACTCTGGGAGGCCAAGGTGTGTGAATTGCCTGAGCTCACAGGTTCAAGACCAGCCTGAGCCAGAGTGAGAGAGACCCCATCTCTAAAAATAGCTGGGCATTGTGGTGAGTGCCTGTAGTCCCAGCTACTTAGGAGGCTGAGACAAGAGAATTGCTTGACCCTAAGAGTTTAAGGGTGACGACAAAGTAAGACTCTGTCTCGAAACAAAGGATAAGTACAGTGGAATGAACATGCCTTGGAAAGATTCATATTAAACAGTGGCCTTATAAATTCTAATGGGAAGTTGTTCTACCTTCTCATAAAGGCTCCCACAAACAACTTTTTAAAAACACCAAATTCAATACATATTTAATATAAATATATTCACTTTCTAGATATATCTAATTTTTGTAATTCAGATTCAGAGAGATTGCCTTTATTCATTCAAAAGATGTATTAAAAACACACAGCATGGGGCAGCCCCTGTGGTTCAGCGAGTAGGGCGCCAGCCCCATATACCGAAGGTGGCGGGTTCAAACCTGCCTCGGCCAAACTGCAAAACAGAAAAATAGCCGGGCGTTGTGGCGGGTGCCTGTAGTTCCAGCTGTTCGGGAGGCTGAGGCAAGAGAATCGCCTAAGCCCAGGAGATGGAGGTTGCTGTGAGCTGTGACACTATGGCACTCTACAGAGGGTTAATAAGTGAAATTCTGTCTCAAAAAAAAAAGAATGAAAAACACACAGCATCCAGGCATGGTAACGTATACCTATAATTCTAACACTCTGAGAGACCAAGGCTGATGGATCACTTGAGCTCAAGAGTTCAAGGCCAGCCTGAGTAAGAGCGAGAACCATTTCTACTAAAAATAGAATAATTAGTCAGGCATTGTGGCAGTGCCTGTGGTCTCAGCCATTCCAGAGGCTGAGGCAGGAGGATCGTTTGAGCCTAGGAGTTTGAGGTTGCTGTGAGCTATGATATAACAGCACTTTAGCCAGGGGCAATAAAGAAACAACAACAAGCCCCCCCTCTCCTCCTGCACAGCATGGTTTCTATGCTCTGAGGCAAGGCATTGGCCTCCAACCATAGATGAGACTCAAAATGGCCCTCAGGGAACTTCAGTCCAGTGGTCTAGATTCCAGCTGACCCACACATGGACCTTCACTAATGAAATCATTTGTCCAACTGTACCACAGTACTGGCTAAGGCAGATTGACACTGGTACTTAACCTCTGAAAAACTCCAGGCTATGTGCCCCCATAGGTGCAAAACGACCCTGTGATGTCAGTTATTGCCTCTTGGGTTGTGGGTCCCCAGCACAAAAGATTAAACCAAAAGCTAGTGACAGGTATGATCAAGCCGACTGGCTTAGTCTCCATGAATCCAGGCAAAATGAGTGCAGGTGCTGGCTGGGAAGCGGGCCAGCGTCAGGGACTAGAACCCAAGGGTTAAAGCCAAGCCTTCAGTCAGCCAGCGTGCATATCTGGCCTTTCTGTCAGCCGGCAGTGCAGGCTCCATCCTCTTTTTGACCAGTTTTCCACATGTCTAAGCCACATGTAAAGACCCAATGTCAGGATGGTGAACTCCGGCCCCTGCTTCACTCTCCAAGGGCTACAGGTACTGAGCTCCGCAGCATTCCCCAAGCCACTTGTCTGCTTGCATTGATAAACCAGCATTTGTCTAGTCTGTGGAACTACCTCTATTAAGCACGTTGGTACTGACTACAGCAAATTTCTGCTAATATTTCACCCCTCCTTCAGCCCCCTTTTGTGATATTATAAGTATGGCGGCCATGCCTCATGGACTTTGAGAAGTTCTAATTTTAAATAGCCTACTCTGTCTTCGCTAAATATGCCAGTGCTAGTCAAATCTTTCGTCCTACTTTTTAGTTTTTAAAAAAATTGTTGTCCACGCTCAAAGCTCAAAGGAGTCACATGTTGTGTGGAAATGTTCTACTCACTTTGTGTCTTGTAAGCAAAGGAGTTTTCCAGCGCAGACCGTTCTGATTCACCTCGTGCCCATATTCTCTCAGGTAGCAAATGAGATGGATGCAAATGTCATGTGGTTACCAGAACCACTTAATAAACACCCTTCAAAGAGAATCTTTATGGTGGTGAGAGGCACAGCAGACCCATCCCATAGAGTCACAGAGCTTTTCCAATCAACAGGAGCTCATAGAATTGATTGGTCTTCCTGACCTGGATGCTTCAGTGATATTCATCGTAAAGTCCACTTTGACACCCAGCTTCCCTAGCCTTTGGTTCTGTGTTTTCTTGTATTGTTTTTTCAGGTGGAAGGACGTGGAAGAGGTAGATTCATTAGGGGCAGCAGGTTTAATGACAAAACATTCTAGAACTTTCTGATTGCCACCTCCTCATAGGCCCCCTTCCTGCATTCCACATTCAGCATCTCTGTCTCTGGCCATAAGCCTTCACTTCCTGACAAATGTCTCCATTCAGCCCTTCAGACCTCCTGGCCATCTGACCATGTGCAGTAACCCAGCACCATGGCCCCCTCAGAGCAAAGGCCCAAAACCTGCAATGAACCTGCTCAAAGTGTATCCCATAGTACTAACAGCACCCCCTGAACAAGCTGCGAGTATGTCACTTGGCACAGAGGGAGGGACACGACAGTGGGAACCTTCATTTGGTCCAGTATTTTCAGTCTCAACAGTAGTTTCAGCATTTTCTGTCTCAGCAAAGGCCTAATTTTGAAACACTTGGAGTAGAGATCCGCCAAACCATGTGCTGAGTCAGAATCCCTTCTACAGGCAAAGGACATGCACCTGGGATGTGCAGGCCACATAAGGCACAGCTTGGCAGGCCTGCTGGGACTCTCCATTTCTTCTTAGACTGGGAGCTTGTGAGGAGAAGCCAGAAGCCAGCATTTGGGTGACCTGATCAAATCAAAGGACAGGGTGCCATCAGGGTGGAAGTGGTCATTTCCCAGTGAAATAGTAGCTCTGGAGTGCAGATATCGGGAGCTCGTCCCACATCATGGAGAGGAACCCTCTGTGTGAAGTCCTCATACCGTGAACAGCTACAGAAAAGTCACGAAGGCAGGGAGTGTGGAGAGAGTCAAGGGAGATGTGCTTTTCTAGTCAAACAACTTTACTAGCTCTTTTAGTTCTATCATTCTATTTTCTGGAAAATGATAGAGGTGTGCAAAGAAAGTTGGGCCAGGAGCTGGGAGACCTGCAGCTGCTTACTGGTTTGCAGTGTGGTCCTGGCCAGATCACCTGCACAGCCTCTCCTGTCCTCAACTTACTTGTCTGAGGAAATGGGAATAATAAAAAAGGCCACATTTAAAGTGTTTTGCACCACACCAGCGCAAGTCATCCTGCCAAGACCCAGGATTGGGTGTGAGAAAGCTTTCCTGGGTGTGCAACCTGGGAAAGTTGCAGGTTTCTCTGAGATTCAAAACTGAAGCTCAGAGAAACCTTCTTCATAAAATGGGGGTAAAAATTGGCCTTTTCCATCTCACAGGATGTTTCTGAGGGTTAAAATAATATGTGCGGGGGCAGCACCTATGGCTCAAAGGAGTAGGGCGCCGGCCCCGTATGCCAGAGGTGGCAGGTTCAAACCCAGCCCCAGCCAAATAATAATAATAATAATAAGTGCGTAAAGGAGACACATTGACCGTGGACTTATAACTCACAGAAGTTTCGGAATTGCTTTAAGCAGTCAGTTGTGGTGCGACCCTCACAGCCAGGGCTGATCCTTCACGCCTAAACCTTCTCTCTTGTTTTCAGTTTTGTTTTTTATTTTATTTGCTTGTCTGTTTGTTTTTTGAGACATTGTCTGATTCTGTCCCTGGGTAGAAGGGGAGAGTGCCATGGCATCATAGTTCACAGCAACCTCAAACTCCGGGGGTTAACCCAATCCTCTTGCCTCAGCCTTCCAAGTAGCTGGGACTACAGGCACACACCACCATGCCTGGCTAGTTGCCTTTTTTTTTTCTTTTTTTCCCTATATTTTTAAGAGACAAGGGAGTGGAGGAGTCTCACTTTTGCTCAGGCTGATCTCAAACTCCTGAGCTCAAACAATGCACCTGCTCAGCCTCCCAGAGTGCCTGGCCCACACATCTTCTCTCTTGCAGGCCACCATCCTTGGCTCCTCCCCAACCTTCTTCGTCCCATCCCCTGCTCCTTTCCTTGTCTCAGATGCTCTGAGCTGCCTTTGCTCTTCTCTTTCCAGTGATCGTCAGCCAACTGCTGCGTTCCACTCCAGGGTGGCTCCATTTCAGATCCCAGTGAAACAATCTCTATATATAGTGTGTAATAAAATGTGGGTTACTTTGGGAATGAAAGGGCAGCCACCGAATGGCTTCCTACTTACCACCATGTCCCTGTGACTCCAACCCCAGAGGAAGGACCTTTACTCTTCACCATACACATGAGTCCCGCCCGTGGCCACGCTAGCTTTTCCAAACAACTTATCTTCACTCTCCACAAAACCTGTGGAATGGGGAAGGGGTGACATTTGATTCTTTTTTTTCCCAAGGCAGAGTCTTAGTCACCCTCAGTAGAGTGCAGTGACATCATAGCTCACAGCCCAGCCTTGACATTTTATTCTTAAAATCAGGTAAATATGGGCCGGGTGCAGTGGCTCCTGTCTATAATCCTAGCACTCTGGGAGGCCGAGGCAGGTGGTTTGCCTGAGCTCATGACTTCAAGACCAGCCTGACCAAGATCGAGACCCCATCTCTAAAAATAGCCAGGTGTGTGGCGGGCGCCTGTACTCCCAGCTACTCGGGAGGGGTGAGGCGAGAGAATCACTTAAGCCCAAGAGTTTGAGATTGCTGTGAGCTATATGATGCCAGGGCACTCTACCGGGGGCAACAAAGTAAGACTCTTTCTAAATAAATAAACAAACAAACAAAATCAGGTAGATAGATGAGGGGGGCACGGGAGATGAGGTTTAAGTCTACTCGGCAATTTAAAATTTCTCACTTAAAAAGGGTATGGTGGCTCATGCCTGTAATACTAGTATTCTGGGAGTCCAAGGTGGGTGGATTGCTTGAGCTCAGGAGTTTGAGACCAGCCTGAGCAAGAGCAAGACTCCATCTCTACTACAACTAGAAAAAAGTAGCCAGGCATCAGTGGTGCTAAAAATAGGAAAACAGAGGCAAGATGATTGCTTGAGCCCAAGAGTTTGAGGTTGCTGTGAGCTATAATGATGCCCTGGCACTCAACCCAGGGCAACAGAGTGAGATAACTAAAAAAAAAAAAAATTTAAATTAAATTTCTCACTCTTATATCCATATCCTGGTTCTCTTGGAATTCAGTTTTCTCAAATCCTCAGGTAACTCTAAAGTTGTATCTGGTTAATTGTCTTGGTCCCAAAATGATATGCTACTTGATTCATTCTGGGGAAGAAATGGAAAACCTTGTTCAATAACGATTCAAGAAGCATTCTATTTTATCTTGTTTGCCAAGTGAAAAGACTTTATGTTCTGTTACCAATAGGGCAGCGTAGAATTCAGTCCTGATTAGGGAGAAAGGTGGTCCCCAGCCATAAACTGGCAACCATAAACTCAGAAGAGAACAGGGAATTGTTTCCCAGGACCTGGTGTGGTGTGGTAATGGTGAGAAGCAGCTTGGAACATGGTCCCCTATCCCCACAGCTCCTGCTGGTTTCCTGTGTGTGTCCATGGCCTCATCCCAGGGAGCAGGGAACTTGGAAGTCCCTTTCAAGTGTCTTTAAAAAGTCATTAAACATGTCCCTTTGTCCCCCTATGAGATTTACCAGCTTCCAAAATCCAAGACTTCTGCCATCGCCCTCAGATGTGTACCAGCATTTGCCTCAGCATTTGCAAAATCTCTTAAGTCAGTCTCTAAGTAGAAGATGCTTCAAGGAAGCACCCAGTTCCTTCTGTTAATAACCACAGTGTCATGTGACACCTACCCCTCCCCCGCCACCAATTCTCTCGGAAAACCACCCACCCACCCCACCAATAAAGCTCGACGGCTGCCCTTTTATCTGCCAATATCTACATTTCCTTCAAGGTGGTAATCTTTTGTTATTTAAGTTCTTTTTAATTCTTAATTGTTACCCGGTTGCTTTGGGGCTTGCTTAAACAGTTAAAAACACTCGCACGAGGCAGCCGTTTCACTTTCTGTGCTTGTTGTTTTTGGCACTGGGTCAGTTCTATGAACTTCTGGTGTCCAACTGGTAGGACCTGAAACTCTGTGTTTAACAAGTGCCTGTAGTCAAAACAGTTGGCGTGTGCAAGCGCGGATGGCTGCTGTTGACTGCAGCTGGTCGCTCCTGCATGGCACACAATACGGAATCACGTTGCTCTGTTTTGGGGTTGGGCTTTTATAGTTGTTGTTGTTTAGTTGTTGCGATTTTTTCTTCCTATTTTTTTTCCTTTTTTTTTTTTTATGGCATCCGTGCTAATGTGGATTGCTTCAGGTTCCAAAAGTACAACATGTTTACAGTCGTCGTAGCATCAGATTAAGTTGGCAGCCTGAGTCTCTCTGTAAGTGGTTTTAGTTTACATTTCTTCTCCTAGCAGGATGTTTTGCATAATTTTGCTGATCCTGGGTTATTTATAGACTTTTTTTGAAGAAACGGGGATGCATGCGAGTTTCTGTTCCAACTGTGGAAAGTGAAATTTGTTTCTGCACTTAGAGAAATGGCAGTGCGTGTGCAGCAGAGGGTTATTTGAGCTCCTGAAAATGAGTTTCTCTGAGAGGTCACTAGATAACATTCCGGAGCGAACTCTCCAGCCAGCAATAGCAGAAACCCTGATAATTGTCTTAGGACGTGTTGTTTTCCTTTGGTCGGTCACAAATGGAGTAAAATGAAAGTAATGATGCCATTTCCTCTGGGGCTCTCCGCGAGGGTGGATGCTGTGATTGGGTATTGTTTCAAATGTCCGAAATGAGTTTGCTGTGGTTGTTTTGTCAGATTCTCAAGGAGCAGTGTCATCTGGTGGCCTGAAGCTGGCCCAGAAGCAGCTCCGGGGGACTGAGCGAGGGGGAAAGGGGCTGGATAGGAAAAACTGCCGCTGGGAAGTTAGTGGGTCTTTAAGTTGGTCCCTATGTAAGTAGCAGTGATACTCAGATGCTTATGACACTTAAAAAATGATAATCAACGGCAAGAGGGCATACCAGCTAATGCATTATCTTATCGGTGAGATTTTTCTGACCTGGCAGTAGCATCGTTGGGGGCCCACGTGCGTGTTTGAATAAGAACTAAAGCTTAGCGAAAACACTAAGCCAGAATTAGCACTCTATAAACGGGTTTCCCATAATATTTACTAGAACAGTTGGCTAAAAATTGCTCTGCTTTGCCCACTGAATGGCTGTGTAATTAAATCAGCCCTCGATAGCGCACCTCCAGCACCTCCCATCTCAGAGTCTGCAGCTCCTGGAATTTGCATGGGTAAGTAGCGCGTTCATCAGCATAATGAGTGTGGAGTCCCAGTCTAATGGTTCTGGGGAACATTGTAAATGAGACACTTCATTGTGCCTCGGGCTAAATATTTTAAACCAAACAAATGGAAAAGGAGGGAGAAAACGACAAACATCTTTTAGGCCCTGTGGAAGGCCTTCTG
Source organism: Arctocebus calabarensis (assembly GCA_963573935.1). Lineage (NCBI taxonomy): Eukaryota > Metazoa > Chordata > Mammalia > Primates > Lorisidae > Arctocebus > Arctocebus calabarensis. The sequence continues at coordinate 19,542 of CAUYON010055670.1, forward strand.
AGGAGAGGATCTGCTTTGATCTGAGTCCTGGAGTTCCACGCAGACAGGTCTCAGCTTCTCCCGCTTCTCTCTCACCTCTGGCATCACTGCCTCGCACACAAATGAGAATGGACAGTTGAAACAGAAATTTCCAAGGTAGTAAATATGACCATTAGGCCAAGGCTTGACATAGCTCTAACTGCTGAGTGCTGTCAAGAGTCGGTTTCTTTTTCTCCTCTGTTTCTCTCATTCATATGAAGGTGTATTTTTTTTTCTTTGTCTTCTCTAACCTTGCAGAGAATAATGATGAGACGTCTTGCTTCTGGTCTTTTATAGTCTAGAGCTGTAATTTTTCTCTTATGCCAGCCCCATAAAGCTGGCAGAGGACAAGTTGAGCCCTTCAGGGCCAACATGGGGGGCCTGACTCAACTAGAACTCAGGCCTGGACATGGGCCATCAGACCCTCCCCCTCTCTCCCTCTCTCTCCCCCCACCCCCCACAGCCCCTTCCACTGGACGAACCAGCTACAATTCGAGGCTCAGAAACTCTTTATTGTAATTTGAATCAAATCTGTCCCAGTGGATGGGGTCTCTATTCCTCTTCCCCTTTGCTCATCCAGTCTGCCAGCTTGGCATGGGGAGGACCTGAGTCCCACCTTTTGGAGACCTCAGTTTGAGGTGTGCGTTGTTTTGTGTGCCACTCAACTAGCGAGGATTATAGGAGCTCTTATTCCGCTACCCACATAACCGAGAGGCTTGAGTGAAGAGAAGAAAACCTATAGACCTTTCCGTGGGAGCTGGGAGGTGTAGCAGTGAATACTGAAAGGCTTTTGCATTTGAATTGGCCAGGCCCGCCCATCCTGCCCTCTTTGGAAAAGTGAAGGCTGCTCAACTCTGTCTCCTAGGGCAAGTCATCCCTCCTGGACCCTCCACACTTCGCCCTGTCACTCGATAATGCTCTGCTTCTTCCCTCCCTCCCAGCCCAGTGCAAGAGAGCTCTGTGAAGGTTTCTGCTATGTGATTGCAATTGGTCCACTGTGTCTGGGCCCCTTGGCTGCAGGGAGCGTCTATGAGTGCACCTCTTCTCTTGGCCCAAGCCACACAGTGGGAAGCCCTGGGTCTGGCTGGGTCCAGGAGTTGAAGGGGGATGAGATATGCAGGCATAATCTAGACAGGGGTGAATTCCCAGCTAACGGAAGCACTGGACCAGATTATCTGGACAGATTCATTAAGCCTTTGACTACCTCCCTTTGCCATTAATCCATTCACTCCTAAGATCTTATGTTTTTCTGGACTAACAGCAGTGATTAATCAGAACAAGGAATCAGATTATTCTTTGGAAAGAAGGCCAAATAAGAAAGTAAGTGCCAGATGAGGTAGCTCACGCCTGTAATCCCAGCACTTTGGGAGGCTGAGGCAGTGGATGGCTTGAGCTCAGGAGTTTGAGATCAGCCTGAGCAAGAGTGAGATCCTGGCTCTACTAAAAATAGAAAAATGAACTGGGCATTGTGGTGGGCACCTGTAGTCCCAGCAGCTTGGGAAACTGAGGTAAGAGGATTGCTTGAGTTGAAGAATTTGGGGTTGCTATGAGTTATGATGCCACAGCACTCAAGGCAACAGAGTGAGACTCTTGTCTCAAAAAAAGACAGTAAGCAGACACAAGGAGCTGGTTACTCCCACACTGTGGCCAATAGTAAGACATTTCAGACCAGCTACTTATAGACCTGTGTCCTTCTAGACTAACTCCATTGCAGGCCCCTGGGGTGAACAGGCTTTGCCAAATATCAGGGATCGGGAGATTACCCCCAGGATGACCCTCTTAGCCTCGGATAAAGGAGGAAGATGTACTTGAGTTTTAACTGCATGCTATATCTTTTCTCCTTAAACTACTGAATATAGTTTTTAGGTAAACCAATGATACTAGTTCTAGGGCTGTCATTACAAAACAGATTGGGTGGCTTAAACGACTGAGTTTATTTCCTACCAGTCCTGAAAGCTGGAAATTTAAGTAAGATTAAGGTGCCTACAGGGTTGGTTTCTCCCAAGGCCTCTCCTTGGCTTGCATATGGCCACCTGCTTGCTGTCTCTTCTATAGTCACCCTCTGCACCTGGGTCCCTCATGTCTCTTCTTCTTTTTTTTTTGAAGCAGTCTCAGTCACCCTGAACAGAGTGCTGTGGTGTCATAGGTCACAGCAACCTCAAATTCTTGGGCTTAAGGGATCCTCTTGCCTCAGCCTTCCAAGTAGCTGGACCTGCAGGGGCCCACCACAATGCCCCGCTAGTTTTTCTATTTTTAGTGGAGACAGGATCTTGTTCTTGCTCTTGCTCAGGCTGGTCTCAAACCCCTGAGCTCAAGGGATCCTCCCACCGTGGCCTCCCAGAGTGCTAGGATTACAGGAGTGAGCCACCACACCTGGTTGCCTGATGTCTCTTTATTTCGTAAAGGCACCCCCAGTTGCATTGGATAAGGGCCTCATCCTAATAGCCTCATTTTAACTTAATCACGTCTACAAAGACTTATCTCTAAATGTAGACTCATTCTCAGCTATTAGGGGGTTAGTATTTCAATGTATGAATTGAGGGGGGTACAAAGCTTATCCCGTAACACCAGTCAAATAAGCCTAGTTCTGCCTCGGCTCCATTAAGTAGCAGCATTAGAACACTGCGGTTGCCACCGTGATGTAGACATTCACCTGTGAGTTGGTTCTCTCCTGCATGGGTATATAGAAGCAGGTACCATCTCACTGTGTAGGTGCATAGTCAAAAGAAACGCAGCAAGAGAAAGACAGGAATATGTTTAAAAGTCACAGGAAAACGTCACTGGTGGCTGTGAAAGTCTGAGTTAGCTTTCATGTATCCTATGGTGATTTTTAGGTGACTTTGGCCGCCTGCCTCTCCTGAGGAGACTCTTGAAGGGGCAGCTTGAGTGAGGGTAGCTCGTGGACCAGTGGGCTCCAGGAGTTATCTGACAGTAATGTTACTTCCCCTTCCGGGCTCCCCCCCTCCGCACCTCTTTTCTGGGCAAACTCCCTGATCTGTTAATAGATTCATTGGCACCATCCTCTCGGTGTCTTGCCAACAATTACATATAGACACAGACAGTCCCTGACTTACCATGGTTCGACTTAACGATTTTTCGACATCACAATGGTGTGAAAGCGATACACGTTTAGTAGAAACCGTATTTCAAGTACCCATACAGCCTTTCTGTTTTTCATTTCCAGCACAGTATTCAAAAAGTTATGTGAGATATGCAACATTTTATTATAAAATAGGCTTTGTGTTTGAGGACTTTTGTCCACCTCTAGGCTAATGTAAGTGTCCTGAGCATGTCTGAGGTAGACTGGGCTAAGCTATCTATGATGTTCAGTAGGTTAAATGTGTTAAATGCATTTTTTTTTTTGAGACAGAGTCTCACTTTGTCACTCTTAGTAGAGTGCTGTGATGTCGTAGCTCACAGCAACGTCTAATTCTTAGGCTCAAGCTATTCTTTTGCCTCAGCCTCCTGAGTATCTGGGACACAATGCTAGGCTATTTTTAGAGGCAGGGTCTTGCTCTGGCTCAGGCTGGTCTCAAAGATGTGAGCTCAAGTGATTCACCTGCCTTGGCCTCCCAGCGTGCTAGAGTGTTAAATGCATTTTTGACTTAAGGATATTTTCAATTTACAGTGGACTTATCCAATCATAACCCCCATTGTAAGTTGAGGATCATCTCTGCGTGTATATATCGTTATTTTTAAATCAGCCCTCAGTGTTCATTCCCCTGGAAGTTGGAAAACCAACCTTGGGTGAACAAGAAGAGGAGAATTATTTATGACAACCATAGCTTCCCTTTTTAACTGCTGCTCTCTTCCCAGGAGCATGTGGTTGGCCACACCAGTTCCTCTCCTTCCCCTGCGCTGGGATAGCTTTGACCCTGAGATGCTGGGGGCTAACAGGTGGCCTCTGGCAGCACTTTGCAAAATGTTTGAAAAATCTTTAGTGAAGACTGTGTCTCCTCCGAGGACACAAAATCCTCAGCTGAGAAGAGAACCTGGCTTCTGGGACCCTGTCATGGCCAAAAGCCTGGTATTCTTAGAAACCACCATCCAGGATGGAAGCTCAGGGATTAGTTGGGAGGTCAAGCCACAGGGAAGCTAAAAGCAGCCCTCCTAGCCCTTCGTCACCTGCCAGGTCCCTGCTACTGATTACTCCAGTCCTGGTCTCTGCGAGGGGATTCTGGAAGAGGCAGTGTGCTCCTGTAGGCTGGGGGGCCCTCTATCGGTGTGGTAGAAAGACTGATTTCCCTTTCTCTATAAGCCAGCCTCGGCTCTGGTCTGAGAAGAGAGGAGGTGACGGCTGCCAGGAAAGGAGACAGGAATCTGTCAGTGGGTCACAGCAGCCCAGCTGTTGTGTGCTTGAAGACCTGTTACTTCTGGCACCTGAGAACACCTGTACGTTCTTCCTTGATTTAACAGGCTGGTTCTGCCAATGGAAAAGGTGTCTTTGACTCATTTGTAATACTAATCATAATACAGTTCCATGACGTTTGCATAGCCTGACTAGACTTTGAAACCTCTTTTAGATGCCTGGTCTCAATGACTCCTCCCTACATCTCTGGAGGGTCAGGTTCTGTTAACCTCAGAGTATGGAAATTCTGGAAGGAGAGCCAGGATTTAAACTCTAGCTCTTGAATACCAGTGTTCCTTCTATTGATTTCAGCTCCCTAACATCTGTATTTGGTTGCCAAAAAGGAGGATAGTTTGTCAGAAAACTGGAAAACCATTTTTAAGTTATTATTCTATTGTCAGTAATAAAGGCCATGTTTGATTGCTCATGGTGTAAATGCCCTGCTCAAAGAGTTTTACACTTATCCCTCACAGCCAGCAGTAAAAGGAGGGCTGTCATTAGCCCCATTTGTCAGAGTCACCCCTGCAGTCCTTTCTGGGAAGATGAAGACAAGTGGGCCAGATGACACACCGACCCTGAATGGCAGGTGGTTCAGTACAGTCACACCTCAAGGGTGCTTGCTGTTCCCAGGTCCCTGACTCACTGGGAGACTATCGAATTGCCCACTTGGGGCTGTCCTCTTCCACGTTATGAATGAAGGTTTGGAAGAAGAATGGCTCTGATGACAGGCAGATCAAGTTTTCAGGTGGTGGATTTGGGAGAGAGAATGGATATGTGAATGGATCGGGGTCCAAAACGATCCCAACGGGCTGGAGCAGCAGACTGAATCCAGCTAGGTGACATCTGTAAAGGAAAACTGGGTTTGTGGCTTGGCAGCACAATGTGTGGAATAAGACTCAGGGGTGAGGCAGCCCTCAGAAACAATAAATCTAGGTGGATCTGTAACTGCATTAACGTGAGAATAATGTCCAGATTAGACAGCTAGGAGGCTGTCAGAAGTCCATGTCTGATGTTCTCCTTTCTGAGTTCCACTGTTTGTGGAGAACGGAAGGAAGGAGCTAAAGAGAACCAAGGTCAGGAGAGTAGTGAAAATGATGTCTTGGTGTACGGCACACCTCCTGGGAGCAGGCCATTACTACCACAGAGACCTTACCTAACGAACACAAACATTGTAGCCTAATCATTTGCACCCTCGTGTTCATCTGACATTTTTTAAAAAAGAAAACCACAGTGGCTCACACCTGTAATCCTAGCACTCTGCGAGGCCGAGGTGGGTCGATTGCCTGAGCTCACAGGTTCGAGACTGAGCCAGAGTGAGACCTCATCTCTAAAAAACATAGCTGGGCATTGTGGTGAGTGCCTCAGCTATTTGAGGGGCTGAGGCAAGAGAATTGCTTAAGCCCAAGAGTTTGAGGTTGCTATGAGCTGTGATGCCACAGCACTCTACCAAGGGTGACAAAGTAAGACACTATCTCAAAAAAAAAACAAAAAAAGATACCTCAAGATGTTTACCCCAAAGAAAGAGATTTGGGGGAACAAATATTTGGCAAGGTGTTCCATGGAAAGTGGATTACATTGGACTATCATGCTGACTCCCATAGGGCAGAAATGGGGTTAATGTATAGTTACAGAAGCTCAGCATAGGGGAGAACTCTCCATCCCTAGGTTCCCACTGCCTCCTAAACTACCACCCCAGAGGATCCTGAAGTGAAGCCAAGCCTGGGTAGCCCCTGGGCTGGAGTGCCTGGGAAGCCACTGCAGCCCAAGAAGAGGCCAGCAGGGGCTCACAGAGAGTGGTTGCCTGTGAGGATTTTTCTTGTCTGTCAAAGAATTGGTTACTCAGTCTCAACTTCAAGGTCTAAGACCTGGGTTCCTGATAGAGTGATGGCCCCTTTAATGGAAATGGCAGCTGTGTCTGGGACAGGGGGTTGACAGAAAGGAGCTGTGCCTCAGTATCCCCTTTGTAAACAACTAATGGAGCCTGCCTGGGGCGGGGCGGAGGGGTCGTTGTTGTTGTCAATGTTGTCGTCGTTGTTTGGATTCAGATCTACTTTGTTTTACCAAATCAGGACAATAAAAAACAAAACAGCATTTCCCTAAACCGGTAACTTTCAACTAGTGTGCCACAGTTTTAAAGATCCTTTTTTTTTTTTTTTGAGACAAACTCTCACTAGGTTGCCCTTGGTAGGTGCCATGACATCACAGCTCACAGCAACCTCAAACTTGGCTTTAAGGGATTCTCTTGCCTCAGCCTCCCAAGTAGCTGGACTACTGCCACAACACATGGCTATTTTTTGTTGCAGTTGTCATTGCATTTAGCAGGCCCGGATTGGGTTTGAACCTGCCAGCCTCGATGCATGTGGCTGGCACTGTAACCACTGTACTACAGGCTCCAAGCCAATTAAATTATTTTCAAAAGAAGTTCAAAGTATAGTAAGTCTCTGTGTGTGTGTGTGTGTGTGTGTGTACATATATTTTTTTTTCTTTTTGAGACAGAGTCACACTTTGTCACCCTGGGTTGAGTGCTGTGGCATCATAGCTCACAGCAATCTCAAGTTCTAGGACTCAAGTGATTCTCTTGCCTCAGCCTCCCAAGTAGCTGGGACAATAGGCACCCGCCACAACACCTAGCTATTTTTAGAGACCGGGTCTTGCTCTTGCTCAGGCTGGTCTCGAACCTGTGAGCTAAAGCAATCCACCCACCATGGACTCCCAGAGTGCTGGGATTACAAGCATAAGCCTCCTGCCCAGTCACATTTTTTTTTAGCTCTTTCTGTGTTTTGTTTTTTTGAGACAGTCTCACTATGTCACCCTAGGTAGAGTGCAGTGGTGTCACAGCTCACAGCAACCTCAAACTCTTGGGCTTAAACAACTCTCTTGCCTCAGCCTCCCAAGTAGCTGGGACTACAGGTGCTTGCTACAATGCCCGGCTATTTTTTTGTTACAGTTATCATTGTGTTTAGCAGGCCTGGGCCAGGTTTTTTTTTTTTTTTTTTTTTGGTTGCAGCCACCATTGTTGTTTGGTGGGCCCGGGCTGGATTCGAACCTGCCAGCTCAGTTGTATGTGGCTGGCACCTTAGCCTATTGAGCCACGGGCGCCGAGCCCTGGACCAGATTTTGAACCCGCCAGCCTCATGTATGTGACCAGTGCCATGACCACTGTGCTACGCTGGGGCGCTAAGCCTCTTTTTGTTTTTTTGTGATCAACATAATTTAAGCGAGCCTTGGAAGTTTTAACTGTAGGTTCAAGTGCACCATGAGACCCAGCCCAGGCCAAAAACCACACACACACAAAAAAGGTATATAGAACACAATATCAAAATAAAGAGAAGTTTAAAAAAAAAAAAAAAAAAGGTTGGAAAACACTGCCCTAAGCAGTAGCAAAACTCCAACAATCCATCTTCATAATCAATGTATACATGAAAGGCAGTCCTAACACAGAAGCATAGGGAGGACATACGGAACAGTCTGTATGTACGTGTGTTTATGTGTATCACAATACGGCAAATTAACACTTCTTCTTCAGTTCAAATTGGTGATGTTTGGGAACTGTTGTCATAGAGAGCCAGTTTTATCCTGCTGGCTGCCTTGATGACCTTAACTTAAAAATCACCGCCTTTGGCTCGGCGCCCATAGCTCAGTAAGTAGGATGCCAGCCACATACACTGAGACTGGTGGGTTCAAGCCCGGCCCAGGCCAGCTAAACCACAATGACAACTGCAACCAAAAAATAGCTGGGCATTGTGTCAACTGCCTGTAGTCGCAGCTACTTGGGAGGCTGAGGCAAGTGAATCGCTTAAGCCTAGGAGTTTGAGGTTTCTATGAGCTGTGATGCCACAGCACTCTACTGAGGGTGACATAGTCTCTGTTTCACACACACACACACACACACACACACACAAATCATCTCCTTTAAGTGGATTTCAAGAAAGAGTTTGTTTGTTTATGTATTTATTTTTGAGACAATCTCGCTTAGTCACCCTGGGTAGAGTGCTGTGGTGTCATAGCTCACAACAACTTCCAACTCTTGGGCTCAGGTGATCCTCTTGCCTCAGCTTCCTGAATAGCTGGGACTACAACACCTCGCTAGTTTTTTCCATTTTTAGTAAAGCTAGGATCTCACTTTTCCTCAGGATGGTCTCAGACTCCTGAGCTGGAGCAGTCCACCTGTGTCAGCCTCCCAAGAGTACTAGGATTACAGGCATGAGCCCAACAGGAAAGATTTTAGAAGTTGCTTTTGGTTATCTTGAAACTGTTGTTTGTGGATTGTTCTGGCTCTTACTTTCTGAAGGCTTTTTTTCAAATGAAATGAAATTTTGCATAACATAAAATTAGCCATTTTAAACCGAACGATTCAGTAGCATTTACTATATTCGCAGTGTTGTGCAACTACCACTTCTGTCTGATCCCCAAAATATTTCATCACTCCAAGATAAAATCTCATACCCATTAAGCAGTTATTTCCCTCTCTGTCCACCTGCAGCCTCTGGCAACCACCAATCTGCTTTCTGTCTCTGTGGATTTACCTATTCTGGACATTTCATATCAATGGAATCATGATATATATATATATATATTTGAGGCTTTGTTCATTTAGTATAATGTTTTTGGGATTCATCTGTGTTGTGGCACATGTCATACTTTATTCCTTTTTATCACTGAATGTTATTGTATGTACACACCACAATTTTTGTTTATCCACTCATCTATCCACTGATGGGCATTTGGCTTGTTTCCAGCTCTTGTAAATAGTGTTGCTGTGAACATTGTGTACAAGGATTTTTTTGAGTACTTATTTTCATTTCTTTTTTTGTTTTTTGCAGTTTTTTGCCAGGGCTGGGTTTGAACCCGCCACCTCTGGCATGTGGGGCCAGTGCCCTACTCCTTTGAGCCACAGGTGCCACCCCCTGTTTTCAGTTCTTTGGGTTATATACCTAGGTGTAGAATTGCTGGGTGACATGGTAATTCTATGTTTAATATTTTTAATTAAAAAAAATTGTGGTAGAATACACTTAACATAAAATTTACCATCCTAACAATGTTTAATGTATTATATAATTCAGCAGCATTACATACCTCCACATTGTTATGCAACCATCACCACCATCCATCTCCAGAACTCTATCTTGCAAAACTGAAACTCTGAACCCAGTAAATAATAACTCTACGTTCCTCTTTCTCTCCAACCCCTGGCAACCACCGTTCTTTCTATCCATGAATTTGATCACTCTAGATAAGTGGAATCATACAGTATTTCTCTTTCTTTCTTTCTTTCTTTCTTTTTTTTTTTTGTTGAGACATTCTCACTCTATTTCCCTGGGTAGAGTGCCATGGTATCATAGCTCACAGCAACCTCAAACTCTTGGGCTCAAATGATCCCCTTGCCTCAGCCTCCTGAGGAGCTGGGATGACATGCACCTGCCACAATGCCCAGTTAGTTTTTTTCTTTTTTTAATAGAGTTGGGGTCTCACTCTTGTTCAGGCTGGTTTGCAACTCCTGAGCTCAAGCAATCCACCTGCCTTGCCTCCCAGAGTGCTAGGTGCATGAGCCCAGTATTTGTCTTTTTGTGATTGGCTTATTTCCTTAGCGGAATGTCCCCAAGGCTCATTCATGTCGTAGCCTGTGCCATAATTTCCTTCTTTTTTAAGGCTGAATAACATTCCAGTATATGTATGTGTAACTACATTTTGTTTACCCATTTACCCACTGGTAGATAGACACTTGGGTTGCTTCCACCTTTTAACCATTATGAATAATGTTTCTATGAACATGGGTATACAGATATCTCTTTGAGCTCCAGCTTTCAGTTTTGGAGGGTATATACCCAGAAGTGGAATTGCTGGATCATAGGGTAGTTCTGTTTTTCATGTTTTGATGGTCCACCATACTGTTCTTCATAGTGGCAGTACCATTTAGCATGCCCACCCGTAGTGCACAGGGGTTTCAATTTCTCCACATCCTCACTAAGACTTGTTATTTTCTGTTTGTTTTTTAATAGCCATCCTAGTGGGTGTGCCGGGTACCTCATTGTGATTTTGATTTGTATTTTTCTAATGGCTAGTAATGTACAGCATCTTTTCATTTTTCATGTTAGCCATTTGTGCGCCATTCTTCTTTGGAGAAATGCCTATTTGAGTCCTTTGCCCATTTTTTAATTGAGCTGAGCCTTTTGGTTTTGTATTTAGAGTTAGGCTAAACTTGCTCCTCTTCAGATGTGAAAATACCGCATCTTACTATCTTAACCCATCCATTTGCTGAGAACTTAGGCCACCTACTTATTACCTGGGCACCCAAGGTGAGGAGAGAGAACAGGCTGGAAGGAGCAATACCTCTGGAAGGTCCAGATTGCTCTGGGAGAGCTGGCCCGTGGGAAGCTGCTCCCATCTCTGTCCTCCATGTCCTCCTGGACCTCTCAGCAGAGATACTAGGAAAACTATTCACATTTGTCTCTGGAAAGACTCAGGCTCCCAGACCGCAGGGTCTGCCCTTTCATCTGTGTTTCTACTAAGCATTGCAACATCCAGCAGGCTTCTACTCAACAGTCCCCTGGGTGAGGGAACTGTGCCCAGGGACCCTTGACCCGTTGGCCTTGGGTCCAGAGGACAAGGCTTACAGCCCAATCCTTGGGAGTAGACTGTCCCCAGCGCTGAAGACTCTGTCCAGGGGGGCTTGTCGGGCAGGCAATCAGCTCATACTCCCTTATCCCCACTGACTTGATTCCCGCAAAATGGAATTGTAGAAGCGAGTTCCATCTTGCCAACCAGAAACTGATTACTAATTCTCCTTAATTCTGGGAAGAAACTCTACAAGAGGGAAAAAAGGAAGCCAAGAAAGAACCCAGAGGTCCAAAGTCATCTTCTCCCTGAATAATTCTCCCACAGGAGACTCATTGTCTCTGGCTTTGGTTATGTTCTCCAGCTGCTAAAGAGGCCTTGCAAAGGCAAGCAGGTGCTGCCTGGCTCAGGTGGATGGTTTGAGGGGGTTCCTGTCTGCCACAGTCTGAAATTCTTCACTACAGTCATCCTTCTGAGTCTGAGAAAGTGTGTGTAGTCTTAGTTTGCCTTTCTAAGAGGCTCGTTAGCTAGGATGGACTTAAGATTCATCAGGTAATAGCCAGGTTCTACAAAGAAATATTGGATAAAACCCAGGACAGGTCCTAAGAGAAAAAGATACCCAAAACACTGTTTACTACTGTTTTTCTTTCAGCTGAGGTGAAATTTGCATAACAGAAAATTAGCCATGTTACAGTGTAGAGCACAGTGAGTACACTCAATGTTGTGCGACCCGCCACCTCCAAGGGGGACCCTACATTCCAAAAGCAGCCACTCCCCGCTCCTTCTTCTCCCACACTGCTCCTGGCAACCAAGAATCTGTTTTCTGGCTCCATGGATTTACCTATTCTGGATATTTTCAAATCAATAGAATCATATAACATGTGGCCTTTTGCAAACTGTTGTTTTTGTAGGACCCTCCCTCCCCGGAAGTTTACTGTCCTTTGGTAAGATCAGAGAATAAACTTTTTAAATATCCAGAATGAATGAATACTCCCTGCTTAAATTAATAGTTAAATGTTACATAAAAGTATTTTCCAATCCCCTAATGACGTCTCTCCTCTCTGCAGAGCACAGTGCTAAGAAGTAAAGTGGGCTCTGCCTGTCAAAATGGACAAGCCCTGAGGGCAAGAGGAGTGGAAGGGCCCGAGGTGCTTCTGCAAAGCTGCAGGAACACAGGCCCAGGCAGATGGTAGCTCCCTCCAGAGCCGGACCAGGCTGCTGGAGCGAGGCCACCATCCTGCCACCATCCTGCGCTGTTCTGCACACAGGGCACTGGTTCTCAGGAGTGCCTAAGGAGCCCGCCACCTCTGACCACACCTTGTGTGTGCAGCTCAGGAAAACCCAAGTTCATCTGCCAAATTCAGGATACAACTCTGACTGTTCCGGGCTTTTCTTTCTGCCTTTCCCTAATCTCATCTGGGCGTGCTCTCTTAAAGGGGAAGTGGTGCATTCTGACTGGCTGGGGGCCCTCAGCCAGGAGGCAGGAAACGTCTACACCTCGGGGGCTGGCGGGCATGTCACTGGCCCAGCCTCCTTATCCAAACAGCAAGGCTGCCTCCCTGGGATGTGTAAGTGTGAGTGTAAGGCACGGTGGCCACACAGGCTGGCATTCCGCCGGGCACAGGGCAGGGAGCAGGCAGCCCACAATCTGTTTAATGAGATGAGTTTTTGTTAGACAGCGCTCTCAGTCTGTGGGCTGGAACTGGAGCTGAGACAAGGCTGAGGCGGGAGTGGGGAGAGTAGCTCCCTCAGAAAGAGGTCAAGAGTAGGAGGCTGGGTTGGGGACCAGTCTATTTTGGACAGCCCTTCTAGAGGCACAAGCCTCAGGCCTGAAAAGGAGTGGAGTGGAAAATGTCCTAGCACCCCTTTCAGAGCACCAGGAAGCCCTCTGGAATGAACCTCATCACCCCAATTCCTGGCGTCCGTGTGCAGCTCAGATGATACTGTGTGTTTACCTACTCAGCAATTGTTTTTTGTTTTTTTGTTTTGTATTTTTATATGTAATTGTGTTAAGAAATGTTTCAGGTCTTTCTATTCAAACTGTACAGATTGCTTGAAAATAGCGACCTGTGTTTTTCTCGCCTTCTTAATCATGGACTGTCCTCGGTCCAGTGTGTGCACACCATGGGCCCTGGATAAACGTCAGCCATGGACTGACTGGCTCGCCAGGGTGCTGGGTGGTGTATCTGGCTGGCTTTCTAGCTAGGGTTTTATTTCCTGTGTACCCACAGGGCAATAAAGGGGAAAATTTACACACACTCTTGCACACCATTGGTTCCTAACTAAATGCCTCAAGTGAGTGACAGGTGGCAGGAAAACAGATCCTTGCAGTGTTGTGGGCCCCTTTCTGTCCTGGGTTTTTCTTTGTATGATAGTATTGAGGGTTGGTTGGTCTTAAGTCAAGTAAAAAGTTTTGTTTTCATGAAAATAGACCTTTTACTTCCAAAGAAGAGAGACAGAAGAGGGCTGAAGGGGGGAAGAAAGAAAAATGTGGCTCTGTACGCGTATGTTGACAGGGTACAACCACACCCTACTTCGAGACAACTTCCTGTTTGGCACTGCCAACTGCCACTCCAAGGAGAACAGAAATGGTTCCGTTATTAGTGGCTGCTGCAGGACCATGACAGCCTGTGGGGTGAGTGGCTCTGAGAGACACCGTGAGCTTAGCAGTGAGTTGAGACTGTGCACCTTCTGTTGTAGGAGACCATGGCCCTGTACTGTGTTAAACTTGGAGGTCTGTCCAGGCAGAAATAAAGCAGTGGTTCTTCTGTGATCCTTAAACAATGTGGTCCTGTAGGATTCTCATAGATGGAATAATTTTAACTTAGGGGAAGGGAGAAGGCTGAGAACTGCCTACTTAGGAAAGCTACTACATGGGGTTTTTATTTTTACGTATGTTGTCACGGATCAGGGAACTTACATTAAGTGTCTCCTGTGAGTCAGCAGTGTGGTAGACACCTGCCCACTGTATCCATCCTGCCTACACTTGTTTATTTACCAGTGATATAGTAAGTGCTCCTGAGGGTGAGACCCTGTACTACATGTCAGGGATAAAAGAGTGAACAGGACATTGCCTTCAAGGTGTGTCCAACCAGAGGACACTTAGACCAGTAAGCCAGCAGTTACAGTATGCGACATGTGCCGAGAGGGAGGCTCAGCATGCCCTGTTGTAACCCTGTGATGTGGGTATAGTCGTCTCTGTTTTGTTGGTCAGGAGCCTGGGGCTCAGGGGGTTATTTGCCCAAGTCACAGAGCTAATGAGTGACAGAGCTGGGATTTCAGCCCAGATCTTTCTGATTCCAAAGCCAGCAGTGTTTGGTCCACACTTCTAGTGACTCCCAAAGCTGACAGAGCATGAAAATCACCTCAGAACCTTTTAAAAAAAAATACAGAGTTGTGGGCTTGGCCCTGCTGTCCCAAGAGGGAAGGAGTCCCTGCTCACTGGGGTGTAAGTGCACCCTAGACATTTTCTCTGCCTCCCACATCCAGAATCCACTCTCCCTGAGGTGTGGGCCGGCAAGCCTGAGACAGGGACAGCTTTTGTATGCTTAGCCCAGGGCACCAGGACAAAGACCACTGCTCTTGCCCCAAGACAGCACTGGAACTGTTTGAGTATTTTAGACCCTGGGAGTTCCAGCTTGAAGTTCTTCTCTCCACAACCTCCTGGCCTCTGCTTCTCTTGTGCCCAAGTCGAGCTCTCTGCTGTCCCTTCAGTGCCCTGGGTCAGTGATAATGTCAGCTGTGCCATCCGAAAGCAGACTTCAACAGCTTTATCCGAAAGCTGGAAACTGCCAATTTCCACCAAAGCCATGGTGACTCCTGTGTTTGAACACGTGTGCTGTGTGGCGTGGTTGTGGGGGTTGCTGTGATGGAGAAGTTTAATACCGTGCAGATAAAGCTCCTTGTCGACCCCTCCAGCTGTCTGTCAGACCTGGAGAGAGGAAAACACGCGGGGCAGTGAAAGTCCTAATGTTACTGAGAGGCTCCAAGCAGAGTCCAGCAGACCAGGCAGGGTTATCCCCCGCCCCCAGGCCCTTCAGAGAGCAGCCTGCCTTCTGAGGGGCAAGTGTTCACCACCACTCAAGGTGACTAACGTGGCAGCCCGCCAGGATCTAGAAAAGTGCTGTCCCCACCCCAAGGGAGCCCTCTGATTATGAAGGTCTAGCAATGACAATGTCTACCTTATCACCACTGTGATAACCCAGTGCTCAGGGTCCCAGGTCTAGCACGTGGCATACGCTGAGGAAATGCTAAAAAAAAAAAAAAAAAAAATGAGGTTAGATTTTAATCATGTTTTTCTTTTCTCTACTTTTGTATTTGTACCTATATTCTCTTCTTTATCCTCTCCTTTTAAAAATGCCTTGTGTTTTTTGTTGTTTGCTTCTTTTTTCTTGTAGGAACTTTAACAAAAAACAACCTATTAAGCAATCCATCCTCCATTCTTCATTTTTTCCTCATCCTCAATACTAAGTGTTTTTATAAAATAGTGACTAGCGGCTCGGCGCCTGAGGCTCAACCGGCTAAGGCTCCAGCCACGTACACCTGAGCTGGCGGGCTTGAATCCAGTCCAGGCCGGCCAAACAATAGTGACGGCTGCAACCAAAAAATGGCCGGGCGTTGTGGCAGGCGCCTGTAGTCCCAGCTACTTGGGAGGCAGAGGCAAGAGACTCACTTTAGCCCAGGAATTGGAGGTTGCTGTGAGCTATGATGCCACAGCACTCTATCCAGGTGACAGCTTGAGGCTCTGTCTCAAAAAAAATAAAAAATAAAATAGTGACTAGACTAGCGTTCACTATTTTTGTAATCATTTTATTTCCTTGTGGATTTGGGTTTCTTATTTCACAAATGTATTTTCTTAGGTGGACCTAACCCTCCTACCTGTCAGTTTCAACTGTTTTATTATAGATCACTCAGGTTGTTTATAGTATTTTTTACTATGATAAACAGGGCTGCTGAGATATCTTTGAACTTTTTTTTTTTCATTTGGGGTAGTTCCTTGAGGTCTACTTTCTAAACTAACTTGACCAGATTACCAGATCAAAGGCTAAGAATGTTTTTTAGTTCCTGTTATTATCACCAGGTTGTTCTCCAGAAGAACATAATTCCTTGAAAGCCCTCCCAGCAATGTGTGCATGTGCTTGTCTCCCCGTGACTTTATATTTCTTCTGCTTTTCCTTTTAGCTAGGCTAGGTGTCTTATGAGTGTATCCTTGGGCGCTGATGGAAATATTTCAGGGCCCTGGAAAGCCCCTGGGACTACCCAGATCCTACTCTACAGCAGTTGAAGCCAGAAATTTGCGCCTTCGTATATATGACAAATAGGAGAGGAGGTGGGAGGGGAGGGCTGACAAGGGAGAAAGGCAAAGAGGATCGTAAGTTGCTGGCTTTGCAGCAGCTGCAAATGAGAAAGGTTTATTCTGTTTAAGAATCATAGGGAAGGGAGCATGCCAGACCAGGCAGCAGGGTAGAAAGGACATCGTCGGCTCTGGAGCCGGACAAGCTTGGGCTTTCCTCCCAGCTGCTGAGGTCTGCGTAACCTTGGTCTTGTTTCACTATCTTGCTAAGCTTTAATTTCCCCATTATGACAAGGAGGCTAACAGTATCATATGTGCTTAGCAGATAACATGAACCAGTAAGTGAAAAGTAGCTTGCACAGTGCCTGACACATACGTAGACACTCCAGAAATGCTGTTTTCCCTTATAATAATTGAGTGCACAGGGGGTGACCAGATGACTGAGAAATCAACTTGGAGCCTAGGAGGTTTGGGAACTGGGCTGGCATGAGAACTGTAGGCCGCCAGCCCACCCTGGCATTTACCAAAGAATTTAGCGCCCTAAATAGCTCATGTGGCCTGGCAGTGGGTAAGAGGTGAAGGGGGTTAGAGAAGACCTAGTTTAAGTCTATTTGTGACAGGCACCCATTCTTCTTTTTTTATTTTTTAAATCTCTGTTGCCCCTAGTAGAGTGCTGTAGCATCATAGCTCACAGCAACCTCAAGCTCTTGGACTCAAGTGATCCTCTTGCCTCAGCCTCCAGAATAGCTGGAAGTATGAGTGCCCCCCACAACACCCTGCTACTTTTAGTATTTTCATTTTTATTTATTCATTCATTTTTTTTTTTTTCTTGTAGAGACAGAGTCTCACTTTATCGCCCTCAGTAGAGTGCTGTGACATCACACAGCTCACAGCAACCTCCAACTCCTGGGCTTAGGTGATTCTCTTGCCTCAGCCTCCCGAGTAGCTGGGACTATAGGCGCCCGCCACAACGCCCGGCCATTTTTTGGTTGCAGTCGTCATTGTTGTTTGGCAGGCCCAGGCTGGATTCGAACCTGCCAGCTCAGGTGTACGTGGCTGGCGCCTTAGCCTGTTGAGCCACAGGCGCCGAGCCGAGACTCTGTCTTTAAAAAGAAAAAAAAGACAGAGTCTTACTTTGTCACCTTCAGTAGAGTGCCATAGCATTATAGCTCACAGCAACCTCAAACTCTTGGGCTCAAGCGATTCTCTTGCCTCAGCCTCCCAAGTAGCTGGACTATAGGTACCCGCCACAGTGCCCGGCTATTTTTAGAGTCAGGGTCTTGCTCTAGCTCAGGCTGGTCTCGAACTCTTGAGCTCAGGCAATCCACCCGCCTCGGCCTCCCAGAGTGCTGGGATTACAGGCATGAGCCACAATGCCTGGCTACTTTTACTATTTTTAGTAGAGCTGGAGTCTCACTCTCGATCCTGAGCTCAGGCAAACCGCCTTCCTCCTCCCAGAGTGCTAGGATTACAGGCGTGAGCTGCTGCACCCTGCCAGGCACCTGTTCTTAAGAAGCACCTCCCCAGCCATTCAGACTTTGACATCCTCTAAAGGGGTGCCCCTATCTGAGGGGGCACTCCAGAAAAGCTCATAAGCATCTGGCACCGGAGCTGCTTGGCACGGCTCTGCCTGCCGCTCACAGCCTGCCTTAGTCACTTGACTTTCCTGTGTCTCCATTTCCTCCTCTGTTGGGGAAGGCTGATTCAATATCCCCCCTCTAACCACCGCGGCACTACATTTAGTCTCTAACTACAGTGGTAGCAAGTGAGGCCACAGGCCCTGGTTCTGCCCCCAGCTCCTCCACTTAATAGCTTTGTGACTTTAGGCAACTTTCTCAAATACCTTCATTTCCACAGCTGGACACTAGGGGAATCCCTGCCTCACAAAGTACCCCGGTTGCACGCAGCTGGGCCCCTGGCAGGGCCCCCTCAGCCAACATGCCAGCCCTGCCTATCTCCCCTCTACTCCAGTTTACTTTTCGAAGAAGGTCCTTTAGAATTCAGAATTATCCTTTATAGAAAACACCCTGACTGCAGCTGCTAAAGCATATAGAATCCACGGATAAGATAGAGGCTGGCTAATGACTTGCCAAGCACCTGCCTCAGAAGTGGGACTGGAGGAAACCCCATGCTGTCAAATGAGTGAGCCAGGTCTGGCCAGAGCCCAAGCGTGCTCACACAACTGTGGCAGGCAACAAGGGACTGTGGAGCTCACAGTCTGTTGGGAGGGGGTTGGTCCCTTAAAAGTCATACTGGAAAATTACCCGCAAATTCTTTCTAAAAGTGATGCAGGGAGGCACACTGAGTGTCTGTGGCCGCCTTAGACATTCATAAGGCTGAGGTTTTAAATTCAGGACATCAATGCCACTAGTATGAAAATATCTCCATGAATAAACCTATGGGGAAGAGAAGATTTTGAACTCTTTTTTTTCTTTGAGACAAAGTCTCAATATGTCGCCCTTGGTAGAGTGCCATGGCTTCACAGCTCACAGCAACCTCAGACTCTTGGGCTTAAGCGATTCTTTTGCATCAGCCTCCCAAGTAGCTGGGACTACAGGTCCCTGCCACAATGCCCAGGTATTTTTTGGTTGTACTTCATCCGGACTTCTTACGAACCCACCAGCTCCAGTCTACGTGACTGGTGCCCTAGCTAGAGGCGCCAAACCAAGATTTTAAAATGGAATTGGCTGGGAACTTGGCAAATTTTATCTTCACAGAGTAGGGAAAAGAACGGTGGAAGCAGCAGGGCTCCCATACCTAACAGAACTCCTGACCTCAAGCAGTCCACCCACCTCAGCCTTCCAGAGTGCTAGGATTACAGGCGTGAGCCTAGGACATATGAATTTAGAATAATTATGGGGATCTACCTATAGCAGTCCCTTGACCCAAACATAGACATGATTAAGCCCAAAGCGGGTGAGGCTGGTATCAGAATGATTGTAATGTAAATTGAGAAAGCTTTACTCAGAGAAATTCCACCTCTCAGCAGCATCTTTTTATTAGAAATCAAACCCCTACCTTCTCCCATCACCATTTCACTCTTCAAGACAAAACTGTGTAAGTCATCTACAGGCAAGTCTTCACAGACTAGAGAACCACAGATTGGACGGGAATGGACTCTGTAAAATCTACTCACTCTGCCCTACCTGGGACATTTCAAAAGCATAGCTGCAGATCGCCTCCAGGAGGAAGCCGGTACCATTCTGACTCTCCCGTTCCTCCACTTTAAATTCTTATCTAGCCTCTCCCACCCACACCAACAGGGGGCAAGCTTGTCCCCATGGTACAGGGGTTATGGGTTTCCTTGAAACAGTGATAGATTTAATCCCATCAGACAAGAAACCATTTCACAAGTAGGAGATACTGCTTTAGCCTATTTAATGCAATGCATTAAATATAAAACCAAGAAAAAAGCTTACCCATTGATACCATTTTTTCCTTAAGTTTTGCAGCGGAATGTGTTGGCCAGGTCCCTAACCAAAATTCTCCAGGAAAGTGATTTTAGAAGTACTTGTCTGGCCTACATATCACATCCTTTCTATTACCCTTCCTTGCGATTTATCTTGTTTACTTCTGTAATTTTTAACCCTCAGTTTAGCAAAATAAAATCTATCTTTATTATCCAGAATTGTCTCCCCACCTAAACTGAGGAATATTTCTGTACATCTTATGCCCCCAATAGCTTTGAGCAAGTAATAACAAGTGAGTGGATGAAGAAAAATCTACAAAAGTAAGGGTAAAAGTCAACTTATTTTCATGTTGGAAATCTCTGCCAAAAAGAGAAGTAACTGAACAAGAAATTTCTGAAGGGCAGAAAAGAACTATGGGTTTGGAGTGAGGAAACTGACAGCCTGCTCTGTCGGAAGGGAGGTCAGGCCGGTTGACTTTTTAGGTCCAGTTCTAATCTGCAGTGGTTCTAATTCTGTATTCTGTAATTTCCTGGTTTAAACTCTTGTCCACAAACACCCCAGTTCCTGCCATCCTGAGAGGCAGCGGGGTCCATGTACGCAGAACAGAGGCCCTGATCCTTGTGTAGCCATTAGGCTCCTACCTTGCAGTCACCTCACCTCTCTGGGTCTCCTTTAGCCAGTCAGCCGTGAGGAGGGTAGAGACGCCTGGCTGCTTCCTGCCTGTCTCACAGGGGTTGTAAAGGCCAGTACAATTTTACAAAGGATGAATTCTTCCTCGGAAGAGCCTGCCTGAGTAAAACATTTCAATCCTTCTGCTGTAATTAGTGCTAGAACATCCAGGAATGATGAGAAATGAGACGGAGCAGATATAAGTACCCCTTGTATTTCTAGTGATGGAGCAAAAAGAGGCCTGAGAAACCATCAGGGGACCTACTTCATTTGCAGATAAAGAGATGGAAACCAAGGAAGTTTAAGTGATGAACTTAAGGCCACAAACCTAATACTATATAGGGTGTGGTTGGAGCTCCCAGATCTCCTGGCTCCCAGCCCTGCATTCTCTCTACAGTATTGAAACGCAGGTTCTAGAAGTAGCTCTTGTTCTCCAAAACTGCAGCAGGATGGCTTCTGGTAGCTAAGCATGTATACAAGGTCTATTCTGATTCAGTGAGGAAAAATTGCCCCCAAAAGTTATTCTGTGCAGGCAACATATGAACACTAGTCAGGCAAAAATACCCAACAATCAGATGATCCCCCAAATTTATCCCATCCCCCCACCCCCAATTCCTGTTGTATCAGAAGACTAGAATGTGTCTGCTTTGAAACAGACTGGCAGCACACTGGTATGAGGAAGGCATCCAGGTAGCTAGGGGTAGGCTGGCTGGCTTCTCCCAGGTGAAAGTCCCCCCAACAGCAGCCAGAAACGGAGCACGAATGATTCAGACCCAGGCCAGCTTTGGGCTGGAGAACATGATCTGCCATCTTTGCCTCACCTTCTTCATTATCACGTTCAGCCCAGATTTTGATCTCTAGTTCTCATGTCCCATCAAGACATGTGTCATAATTTCATTCATTTATTCAACACGTATTGATTAAGCACTGAGTTTCTCTGGGGTGGGGGGCGGGTTCCTTTTGTAGAGGCAGGGTCTCTCTGTGTTGCCCAAGCTGATCTTGAATTCCTAACCTCAAGCAATCCTGCCTTGACCTTTCAAATTAATTGAGCACTAATTATTTGTGAGGCATGAGAGAGCAAGAGAGGAGTTGGGAGTTACGTAGCTTTTGCCTTTTTAGGGTTCAGAATTCCTTCCTGTAATCATGTACAAAATTTTAGATCATGTATAAATGTGCATTTTCTTGGGGTGCTTTTATCGAATCTGTTACCCTAAAACAGTTAAGAGCCACCATGGCAAGTGTATACTAGAACTCCGTGCATCTGCTGTCCTGGTCAAGGTCCTCATGCCACCCAGCAAGTTGAGACCACAAGGGCTGACTGAATGCAAACAAATAAGACATCTGTGCCCAGAGCTCTGGTATTCTCTTTAGAATGTCAGGAAGTTGTGCCTGCCAGCTCAAGTTCGTTCCCCACTGGTAGATTCTGCCTTGAGCACTGATGTCCACCTGCATGCTGTGGCCTTGAAACTGAGCGGGCCCCAAGGTGTGTCAGGAGACCATCCCATCGGTACGAGAAGGGGACAGGTGCTGAGCCGCATCCTGGCTCTTGAAGACTATGTCCTTCAACCCCACTGGTCCCTCTGATTTTAGTGTTCCTGCAAAGAGTCAGGTAGGAAAATGTCCTGTTTGTTCATTTGCAAGTCCTGCCCTGCCGACGTCAGTGAGGGATCTTGTGGCCTCTGCATCTGCCTGGGGGTCCCTTCGGCTGTGTGGTTATCCTACTGTGTTCAGGCGACACTTGGTGTTCCTCTGCCACTCTGTGGCAGTGGTTTTGCAGAAGGATGGGCTGATCAACGGCACCCATGAGAACCTGGGTGTTGGTTTAGCTTGCTATTTGATACAGAAATCCAAAAGGTAGTCATTGCTAGTTGGCAGGATAGGAGCACATGTCAAGACACATCGTCATAAGAACTGAGGCTTTGGGGATGCTGACATTGCAAGGAAAGCACTTACCTTTGCCTGGTGTGTATTCATGTGTGTATGAATGTGCGGGAGACTCACTTGCCACAGATGCTGTTCTGAGTTCCCATCTTTCTCCCCCTATAGAGAGAAGACACGGTTCAATGTGTAGACCTTCTCCCTCTCCCACATCTCCAGCCTCCAATCCCAGGACATCACTAGTACAGGTGAAAACAAAAGCCTGTCTCAGCGGCCATAACTCTGCCAGCAGCACCTCAAAGCCATTCAAAACGCCCAAAGACAATCTACTTACCTCCAGCAGCAAACAGCACACAGTCTTTTCTGCGAAAGGATCAAGGGATAAACCATGGTGAGTGTCTAGTGCCAGCAGCTGCCTGTCCTTGCTGCTTGTTTACCCTCTGGTTTTGTTCTTGGGTGTCATATTCAGGAATATGGGGAACTCCGAAGGAAAGAGACAGAAACCCAGAATGACGGAATGATTAACCTAGGTACTAGAGAGAACACAGAACCTTAAAAGTATCCTATGCCTAGGGCCCAGCCAGGAAGACTGCTTGAGGTCAGGAGCTTGAGACCAAGCAACAGCTCGACCCCATCTCTACTAAAAATCGAAAAAATTAGCCAGGTGTTAGGGCAGACACCTGTAGTCCCAGCTACTCAGGAGGCTGAGGCACAGGATCGCTCAAGCCCAGGAGTCTGAGGTTGTAGCAAGCTGTGATGGTGCCACTGTACTCTAGCCCATCTGACAAAATGAGGCTCTGTCTCATCTTCAAAAAAAAAAGTACCCGGCTCGGCACCTGTGGCTCAACCGGCTAAAGCGCCAGCCCCGTACACCTGAGCTGGCAGGTTCGAATCCAGCCTGGGCCCGCCAGACAACAATGATGGCTGCAACCAAAAATGGCCAGGCGTTGTGGCGGGCGCCTGTGGTCCCAGCTACTTGGGAGGCAGAGGCAAGAGACTCGCTTGAGCCCAGGAATTGAGGGTGCTGTGAGCTGTGATGCCATGGCACTCTATCCAGGGTGACAGCTTGAGGCCCTGTCTCAAAAAAAAAAGTACCCTATGCCTGACTGGAGATTTTTTGGTAATTTTCTGGAGAACTGAGCCAACTTGTGTCCAAGAAGAGGGCAATAGGGAGATATTCTTCAGTTCTGAGATCATCTCTCAATTTTCTGCCCCAGGGAAGGGAAACACTGCTATAAGTGATCAAAAGTAGGGACAGTCTGCCTGGCAGAGAGAAGGCTCCCCACAGAGTCTCCTGCTATGAGTAGCCAGCCCAGGTCCCATGGAATAGCTGCTCCAGAAGCAGGTGACTAGGCACTGACCAGGGAGACAGAGAGGAGAGCCCAGGAGAAAGTCGTGCCTTTGATGGGGGTGGGAGACAGCTGGTTATAGGTGACTGAAAAATCAGAGGTTTTTCATTCATTTTGTTATCTCAGCCTTTACCGAGAAGTCAGAAAAGGTTACCTGTGGAATGGACAGATAGGAAATGAAACTTAAAACGAGGAAGATACTTATCTTCAAATGCTGATGGCACCCAGCTTGAAGCCCTTGAGGACTGGCTTATGATGGCGCCTCTAGACTTATCTTTCAAGCCTCAGGAAGTCCAAGAAGGGATAATAAGTGTGGAGTCCATCTAATTTATATATTTAAAGAGAAAAAGTGTTCTGTTAATTAATGACAGTTAATTGCACTTAAGTTCATACCTAGGAAAGCCGTGGAATAAAATCATCCATCAATGGGTTTGTCACTGCACACTGCAAATTATGATGACTTAGTAAAGAGCTAATTGTGCCAGATCAATTAAAGAGCCTCTTGTGATAGAGTGGAAGGGTTTAGCCCTGGCCATTGAGGAGGAGAGTCACCTGCTATACAGCTGGGCTCACGACAAGCTTTGTTCTCTTCGAGTTTGTTAAAGGAACAGTTTTCCATTGTAGTCAGAAACCCTGACAGGAGTACAAAAGGTGGCTTGAGGGGCCACTCAGGAAGCAGCAAGAACAGTGAGGACGTGGTTATCTAATCCAGGGGAGGTGTGATGACAGCCTGGACCCACGCAGTGGTAACGGGCATGTACAGAGGGACTGGGTGAGACAAAGATTAAAAGCTTCTGGCCAAGGGCAGGCCCCTGGAGAATTGGGACATGGGGAGGAGGAAGGGACTGCTAAGCCCAGCATTCTTTCTATAGCACCCTGTCCCCTTCTTTCCTGGCCAAATTCCTCACCATTCTCACCATCCATGTCATTGGCCACCTTCCTTCTCAAAATCCTTTTCTCATTCACTTCTTCTTTGCCAATGATCTGATATGCTGTCGTCCTCTTTTAATCCCCCTAGCACTTGATTTTTACCTCGCCTGTGACACTTCCTGTCGTCTGCCATAGATTTAACTTCCTGTCTTCCTCCGGCTGGGTAGTTGCTGCAGAGCCTCCTATGCGGTAGCTCCTCCCCAACTCAACAAACATGGTACCCTTGTCAGTAAATATTTGTTGAATTGAATGAAATCGTTGTGATCATTGAAGGGAATTATAAGGTTTCCATTCCTAGAGACGGTTAACTTTTTGTCTAGAATTGTTTAACTAGCATTGTCCATTGGAAATACAATGTGTGTTACACGTGTAACTTTAAATTTTCTAGCAGCCACATTGAAAAAGCTAAAAGAAACAAATTAATTATTAATGATATGGTTATGCACTGAATAATGACATTTTGGCCAATGATGGATCACATATAGGATAGTGGTCCCATAAGATCATGATATGGTATTTTTATTGTACTTTTTCCATAATGTTTAGATAAGTTTAGAGAAATAAATACTTATGATTGTATTATAGTTGCCTACACGGTTATGACAATAACATGCTATACAGGTTTGTAGCTTAGAAGTAATAGGCTATACCACATAG
Source organism: Arctocebus calabarensis (assembly GCA_963573935.1). Lineage (NCBI taxonomy): Eukaryota > Metazoa > Chordata > Mammalia > Primates > Lorisidae > Arctocebus > Arctocebus calabarensis. The sequence goes on from CAUYON010055670.1 coordinate 44,649, forward strand.
CCTGATGTAGTGGGCTATACCTGCAAGGTTTCTGCAAGTCCACTGTATTATGTTTGCACAACAAAAATCACCTAACAATACATTTCTCAGAATATTTCCCTCTCATTAACTGATGCATGACTATGTATTTTCTTTAACTTAATATTTCCAAAATGCTACAATTTCAACACATAATCAGTGACATAGTTTACATCCCTTTTTTTCATACTAAATTTTCAAAATCCTCTATGCTTTTCACTTACCACGCATCTCAATTTGGCCACTATATTTTTGTCAGAAATACTTGAACGATTTTTGCATTTCATGAAAACCAAAGATTATAAAATAGATACACATACCCAAGTCGTTCCAAATACACGTAAACATTTTCTAATAACTCAATCACGTATCCGTTTTTAAATTTTTAATGAACTAAAATTAAATGAAATTTAAAGTCCTTTCCTCGGCCACAATAGCCATATTTTAAGAGCTCAACAGCCAGAGGTGGCTAGCTACGGTATCAGTGCAGATCTAGACGTAGGCCACTAACCCTGGCTGGATTCCTCTGGTTCTTGGATTCAAAGGTGTGTTAATGGGGTTCTTCTGATCTCTTTAATGTTGTGCTCCCAACAGAAGTTGCTGAATTCCAGCCATAAGGTGGAAGCAGCTCTGCTCATCTCTCACCGTAGCCTGGTGAGGCCAGGTGGGTGGTGGGAACACAGCTGGAGAGAATCCCCTGCCAACGTTCTGCTCCGTTGCTCCAAATGAGCTCGATATCGACCCCTGCAGGCTGGAAAAGCATAAACAGTGCCTGCCCATGCTGGTATGGCCTTTAGATTGGCTTTAACAGCAGGTTAGGGGCGCCCTTTCCAAATAGCTCAAACTCACATGTACAGCAATAAAAACACTACTCCAGCGTTCAGGCTGACCTCCTGGCATTCTCATGCAAGGTTAAATGGTCTGTGGTTTTGTTATTTTCTCCCTTCTGTGGCTGAGTAGGTTAAAAAATAACTCTGCATTAGAAGAAAGGGAGAAAACAGAGAGGCTGTCACCAGCTTTGTCCCCTACAGAACTGTCTGGCAACACTCGTAAACTACCCAGCATCCCCAGCCCAGGCCTGAGGCTCTCAGAGTCCCCTCTCCACTCACTCACTGTCCCGCCAATATGGACTACCACCTCTGCCAGAGGCCAGAGAGTACCCAGCCAACGTCCCGTGGCAGTGATGTCTGTATAGCTCATAGTGGGGGAGTAAGAAGGGAGAGGTACCCAGGTGAGCATTTACAAAGAATTATGGATATTTGGCTCTTTGGGGCTATGATCATTTCAGCCTTTACTTGTGAGTCCCCACTGAGCCAGGGGACCAGGCCCTGGCACAATGAGGCAGTTAGGCAGTCTGACTTGCCCAGCTGCCGTCGCTGCGGCTACCTGGCCCAGCATGGTAAGTTGATGGGGAACTCAAACCCACCCATGTAGGCCGATGTGGGAAGGAGGGAGGGAGGAGGAGGTTTTCCTCCCCTGGATGGCTTGTTGCCTTCTCTTTGGGCCTTATCAACCCACACGTGTGTGTTGAATGCTAAATATGCTTAGCTATTAAAAATGCAGTAGATGAGCCTGCTGCTCCAGAAAGAAAATGAGCCAAAGCAAAGGAAAAATCAGCAGGCTCCCGGGCCTCCCTGTGCATGCCCTGCAGCAGGGTGGGGAGGGGCTCCTCGCCCCAGGTAGGTAGGGCTCTTCTCAGAATGCCCAGGGGCTACAGGAGTAGGACTATCTGGAAATCTTCCTGGCACTTTATGGAAAGGGAAATGATCCCTGAGAGGCACTGGCCAGACGCTTGTAGGAGAAACATGGGCGGCTTATCTCTTCCTGCCTGGTGGTGATGTGAACTGGGGCAAGACTCTGACTCAGGATTGATGGCGCCCCGGAGGATGCAGGGAGTTGTCCCAAGCATGCCTGCCATGCGGACTGTGCAACTCTGACCCCCTGAAGCGCTGCAGATCCTCCCAGGGCCCACCTTCTCTGACCTGACTCCCCCTGCTCCTCAGCGGGGTGCTCACCTCTGGTGTCTCACCCTGCCCCTCCTCCTGTCCATCTCATACACCCAGCCAGGGTGGTGTGTGCCCTGGTCTGCTCCAACTCTTCTGTGGCCCTCAGTTGTTTGTCTGCAGAGCTGAAGTTTGGCCCCTTTGTAATGAACTGCCAAAGGAAGGGGCAGAAGGGGCAGGTGGGCAGGAGAGGGTGGGAGCTGGGCAGGCTGGCATTTTCAAGCATCCAAACGCAGGGGTAGGGGCGCATAATGTCCCAGGGCAAAGAGGCTGCAGGAACTGACTCAAGCTCTGCATGCTCCCTGGTTCTCAGATGAGCAGAGGTAAGGACAATGGACAGCTCCTGGGGTGAGCACTCAGCTGACCTTGCTAAGTGCCAAAGTGCTCAGAAGGAGAGAATTGATCTGGGGCAGCGGGAGTAATAGCTGGGGAAGGGAGAAAGCAGCATGCCTGTAGAAGAGGGGAGAGCGCAGAGATTAGTAGCCTTAGTTCACCTTGGCAGTGTAGATCTTTATGATTATTATTCTTTCATAGCCATTTGCACCTTAAGACTACTCTGTAATGAAGAGGAGAAAAGAGAGGCTCCGAAGAGATAAATTGGGGGTGACGCTTGTGGCCCAAGGAGTAGGGCACCAGCCCCATATACCAGAGGTGGGTTCAAACCCGGCCCCAGCCAGAAACTGTAAAAAAATGAGAGAGAGAGAGATGAATTGGCAGGGGGCAGTTACAAGCAGAGCTGGGACTCAGCCCTTGCTGTGGCTCCCATTGCTGTGATAAATATGAGCAGCGCTCTCGGAGTTACCTGAAGTAGAGCCCCATTTCTGCCCTTCGTTTTACGGAGTGACCCTGCAGCCTTTCTAAGCCCCAGGCTCTTCATCTGTAAAACTGGGGGTGAAGGGCGGCTCCTGTGGCTCAGCGAGTAGGGCGCCGGCCCCATATACCGAAGGTGGCGGGTTCAAGCCCGGCCTCGGCCGAACTGCAAAACAAAAAAATAGCCGGGCGCTGTGGCGGGTGCCTGTAGTCCCAGCTACTCGG